>JAJOZX010011437.1:0-60000 GCA_023014485.1 Bathynomus jamesi
TGTCACTGCCAAAGAGTTCTGAAATTGAACTTGCAGTGTGTCTAAAACTAAAAGCAGCATGGGGTTTTGCCCATACTAAGCTAGAAATTAAACAACTAGTGAAGATATATGTTGACAGTAATAAGCATACTGACACTGAACAGGGGAAATACCTTCATGCCTACTGCAAATTCAAGGACAACATTCCTGGTGATGATTGGCTAGCTGGCTTTATGGATCATTACAATCTGTCCATTAAACTTCCCTCTGTGCTCGAGAAATCTCGTAAAACTGCAACCAGCAACCCTGAGATTATCTATGGGTACTTCAACCTCATTAAAGAGTTGTTAAGTTTAACATCATAGACCATCCAGAGTGTATCTGGAATACTGATGAGACATCTCTGTTCAGTGATCCTCAGAGGACTAAAGTTGTAGTCCCCAAGGGCCAAAAAGCTTCAAGGATAGCATCAACTTCTGGCAGGGAAGCTACAACAGTAATGGCTGGCATTTCAGCAGCAGGAGAAAAACTTTCTCCTCTTGTAGTCTTCAAAGGCATTCTGCCTACCCTGGAACACAGTGTGCCTACTCACAACGGATGGATGGTCACAGAAGTGTTCACATCTTGGTTTGATTCCTTTTGCAGTGAGATAACACAAAGACCTTTGTTGCTAGTCTATGATGGCCATGCTACCCACCTAAACACATCAGTGATCAAGAAGGCTTGAGAAGAGCAAGTGGTTATTGTAAAACTCCTACCACACACCACAGATGTTCTTCAACCCCTTGATGTCTGTTGTTTCAGACCTCTTAAAGTCAAGTGGGATGCTGCAATTGCATCATGGCAGGCAGCTAATCACACAAGATGAATCAACCGATCTGAGTTTGTTGACTTGGTAGGAAGTGTTTAGAATTCAGCTTTCACTAAAGAGATATCATCTCTGCCTTCAAGAAAAAGGCCTCTTCCCTCCAGACCCATCTGTGTATCCAATGGTAAAATTAAACCCAGATCTCGATTTATAATTCAGTGCATACTACAAAACCAACTACTACACATTCTGCCACACCTACAAAATCCAGCACTCCAACATCGGCAGCAGAAGCCCCTCTACAAACTTCTACACCAGAAGAACCTTCAACCTGTGGTCATCAGGAAGAGTCTTTCATTCACACAGATCCTTGCTAATCAGTTTGTAAGGACAGCACCTTCAACATCAGGCAATCAAGGCAGGCCACTTAGAAGAAAGCTGGATCCTAACAGCAGTGATCACTGATGATGACTTTCTGAAGGAAATAGTGTGTGTTGAGCTAAAGCGAGTCAATAAGATAAAGAAACCTAGTAGCCTTTTACTGGACTCCTCTACCCATATCCAATAAAAGAAACCTTTTGGAAGACTCCTCAAGTGACAATGAAATAGTTAGTGACACAGAATGTGATGAAACAGTAGTGAATTTTAGTATCAAAAGATATAAAGAAATTCAAAAGAAAAATGAACTTGAGATAGACAGATATTACTTGGCTGACTATGGTAAAAGATGCTATGTAAGCAGAGTAATAAGCGGAACTGATTGTGGAATGTACAATATAACATTCCTAGAAAGAAGGTTGCACGACATGTTTGACTGGCCTGTAAGAGCTGATAAAGACATAGTGGATATAAAAGTGGTCATAAATGGTCCAGTTGATCTAAAAGGAACAATCCCTTACAAAATAATAGGCCTGGACTCAGTTTTCAAGGCCTATAAGCACTTCAAAAGTCAATTAAACTATCTAAAAATATGCTTCTATAGACACTAACCTATGTAAAAATGTTTGTAAATACAATACTTTATTTATAATATAACTGTATATAATAGCTACATTAAGAAAAATATAAGCAGCAACAAGTATGGCCAACTCACCCCGTGGTCCCTGGTCAACTCACCCAACAATGGTAAGATGGGCTGGCCCACAGTCTTTTATAATATCCAGGAAATTACTGTAGTTAGGTCCATGAATGTTTGTCATGAAGTTGGCACTTAGCTCTATGATTTATGCCTACAGTTACATGTAATTAGGATATACATTAAATGAGCAACATTAAAATATGTATTTAGGTGGGTCAACTCACCCCAGCTGATGCTACCAGATACGAGCAAAAACTGCATACCAATACCACTTCCACCACTGTACCCAGCCCTGACTGAATTCCACCCCCACTAAAATAACATGGTTAATACTCTAATGAAACTAACCTTACTAATAACTTTTGGTCCTGTCCACATTATATCAATTTCTGGGGCTAATTTAGCACCTATAGTAGTAAGATATTCGGAAGTTTGTATACTTGGAACAGCTCTGGTGGAACAATATTGTGTAGGACAGAACATAAACTTAGGCTGGTTGAGATGTGTAAAAATATCATTTGTTACAGAAACTTGAGCATGAGCAAATGATTGAAATACTTCCTTATCAGCACCACTCATTTCAGGATCAATATCATCAAAGAGGATTGCAAATGCATTGCAACCTAATTGCTGAACTTGTTCCAACTTTCTTTTCAAAGCTGAGATTTCTTTTTGACCAGAATAAGTTATATCTAACCCTGGAGAAATAGCATAATAAAATGTAACATTATGATTACGAGCTTCAGTTATTAATGCGGTTAAATGTTCTGCTTCTTCAACTGTATATAGTTCTCTCCAGTAAGCTCTGTGTTTGTAATCATCTTTTGGAGCGTATAAATAACAATTCATTCCCCATTTCTGAAGCCTGATAAAGAAAAATAACAAATTACCATTTCATAGTCCTGTCCATAGTTAACAATAAAAAAATATAACCACCATTAACAATATCCTGTATTAAAATTTTCACCATTATAACTAGTCCCAAAGCCCAAGGAAACTTACTTTGAAAACAAATCTTTTCTTTGTTCAGGTGTCCAGGGACGGCCATAAAAACCTATTGGGGAGAAAAAGTAAAATAAAAATTTATATATATATATATATATATATAGAGCTTACAATGAATTTATACTGTAGTCTCATGGTATATCAAGTTTGTTAGGTGTACCAGAAATACTCTGAATTAAGTAATTAAGTCTGATTTCAGGTTCACTTAAAAATTATTAAGATTAATAACATACCATACAACTTAGCTAGGCCCTATATGTATAGGTAAGTGATAAAGATAAGTTCAGTTCCATATAACTTATAAAAAAATCTCAAATATAAATAATAAATAATGAAACAGTTCTAAAGAATTTCAGTATGAACCAGAAATAGTAATTGGACTTAAATTATTTAGTTAATTTAATTTGGCCCTTAAGTTTTAGTTTTACTGGCACAAATATTTTAAGGATACAGATTTGTGAGAAATATTAAACGACTTAAGTTATATGAAAGAATATGTAATTAATTTAAAACCAATGTTATTTACCATATAAACAACCTGCAGAATTACAATATTTAGTTCCTTATGGGGAAATTACTGTTGCAAATCAACTTTGAATACATCATACCATTTGAATAAATGCGAGTGAATGACTATCAGTCATTGATACAACTGAATATACAACTGACTCCTGACTCCCTGCAATAACTCTATACACTACAGTATTATAGCTGTAGCATTAACCTAATCCTCTTTTCCCATTGGAGAGGGTTAGGGGTCCAAATCTGTATAGGTAAGACCTAAGAAGGCCCTCAAACAGAGTCGGGTGAGATGAGCAGACTATCACAAGCCTCAACCCTATGACAGAGGCATTGCACTTAGCTTTAAAGATACACCCTAAGGTACTAAAGGATTTAGCAGAATAAATAATAAATCTCAGTCTTAATTAAATTTTATTTTGCTTGATATGTAGATATAAAAATAAATAAATCTTTATAGCAACTAAAATAATTTCTTTCCAATAAATTCCTTTTGAAAATAAAATACATACCTATATAGTCTATCTAATTTAAACCAAATGAAATTGGCCAGAGCTTCAATATAAAAAATAGTTTACTAAATAATATATTTTTTATTAACATATTATAAAGTTAAATATGGATAATAATATTGAAGTTTTAAAATCATTATCTGATAAATTTTGAATCAGTTCAAGAAAAAAAAGTTTGGCCATTTTATTTTATATTACATAGGACTAAGTAGGTAATTAAGAAAATATTTTAATAAAAAATAGTATTTTACCAATAATTGCAATTTTTCTACAAAATGCAAAAATATACAAATCATTTAAGAGTTGGGAGTCATTTATTTTTACCGACTCCCGACTCCTCTAAAAAAACTCAAAAAAAGGGCCAACTCCCGACTCCCCACCTCTGCATAAAATTATCCAAAAGGGTAATGACACACAATACGTACAGTCGTACATTATATGACACACAGTTTACAAACACAAAGGCAGGTAGGTTTTATTATTATAGCCAAAATTCTGTTTCAACCTTAGAAACTTGGCTGCAAGCAGTCTTTTGAATGAAAGTGGAACTGAAGGTCATCCATGAATACAATCGGCATTACCATGCATGATGCCATCACTGTGATGCAAGTTGAAACCACAAAACTTTCTTCACAGGATCTCAAAATTTGGAAGGATTCCCAAGAGCTCCCAAATTTACTAGTAGGTCTCAGTAATCCCCATTAGGTTTGAACCTTCCTTGAAAGTCAGGCTTTCAGAATTACTAATTTTTTTTTTTTTTTTTTTTTTATAATTTAATACTGGCAACAGAGTTGAAATTCTCTTAATATTGAGAGTAATCCAAGCTCTGAAGCAATTGTATATAGAGTATAAAGCCAAGAAAAACTCTCACTTCTCCTTGACAGTGTGGTCTATAAGTAGGTGATTGTATAGTTCATTTTTTTTTAACTGCTTAACATTTATTAGGGCTACATCTGAATGAACGGTTTTTTGTACGGGACATTATTATTGGTTTGTTAGTAGTGTTGGGAATAAGTTTTTAGCTTTTTTTTTTTTTTTAGAACAGAAAATCTGTTTAAATAGAAAATATAGTTTCAATAAATTACTGCTTATCTGTGGTAAAAAGAAAAAAAAACATATATATATATAATTATATACACACCGTAAGATGGGGTAACTGGGCCTTACTAAGTTTAAGGTAAGTTTCATTATATAACAGTATGAATTTTTTCCATAAATTGTAGGTATCTACCGATGTATAGGTACTTAGTAGGGCCCAGTTACCCCATCTTACAGTAATATATATATATACAGTGAACCCTTGCTCCGAATGTTGCTTAATCCAAAGGGTATGTGGACAGCTGGTGTTAGTGTATAAGGTGCTTTATGCAATAAATATTGGTTTGATCTTTGAGATAAAGACTCAAAATTAGTCTTAATTATTTACAGTGTACATAAATATTACAGTGCATATTACTGTATTTCACTGCCCCTCACTGCCTCCACACTACCTTCAGGAGTCAGGAGCCTTTTGGATTTAAAAGTAGGCATTTATTTAAATAATAAACTATTATTTTTAATTCTATGAGGGCCACTCATATATTTTGCCCCACCTTTGTTTTTTTCTTTCCAAGTTTCCTTGTAAGTTCCAGAAATTTTGTACACAAGTAGGGTAATTCTACGAGAAATAGACAAATGAAGTACACGGTAACCTCTTCAAAATTCATGAAACTTGGTGTGAGTATTGGTTTAGGTCCAAATTACAAATTTCTGAATTTTTTTGAAAATTGGTCAAGTTGGTAAAATTTTATGGCTTGACCAAATTTTGGTCAAATGAAAAAACCAATAATTTTCAAACGTAAATATCTCAGCTCCTAATTGTGGTAGTGTAGTACCGTAAGTCTTAAATGATAAAATATCTAAAATTAACTGTAGTTTCTAAATATGTATCATTTTTTTAGGGTAACAAAAATAAAATTATGATTTTTTTGAAATTTTTTTTTTTTTTTTTTGCGATTTGGCAGCGAAGATATCATTTTTCGAAAAAAAGACCAGGAATAAAAAATGTTTATTTGGTGTATGTACACCATAATAAGTAATAAAAAGTCAGCTTATCGACGATTATTATGAAAAAAAAATGACAAAAAAAATCCTCCAAATTTTAACAATTTTTTTTGCTTTCTTTCCAGATTTTCAGTATACTGTATACCTAATTTTCTAGTATACGTAAATTTACCTAACCCTTAAAATGCCTCAAAACACAAAATTTTGTTGCAACCCTATGAAAAAACACTCAAGAATAATTTTCTGTAACATCAAAAAAGTAAACTCTGCCATGGCAGCTGCAAGCTATGGAATTTTGGAAGAAAATCAATTACTATGTCACAATTAAAAAGAAACCAATTGTATTAGAACATGTTCACCATTCATCCAGAGAGCCAGAACCTGCACCAATACCTGAGCCAGACATACTTAACGAATGTATGGAGCGAAGCAGTAGCGATTCCACAAATCCCCACCATTGGAAGAATTTGTCGTTCAAGACAGGTAATTCAATAAAGATTTGCTCAGCGACAATATTTTACCTTTATTTGATGAAAGCCCTATTAAAACAGGTAATAAAACAATAGAGACTCCATTCAGGACATTTGTTTCTTAATGCCAAATTCGTAGTTTTCTGTTTTTAAATATTAGCATCAGCACTTGAACACATATATACAAAATATTTGATATTTGATTATTTCACGCAACCTAAATTTATGAATTTGTTTTACAGCTGGATTGAAGCCGGGACAAAAACAGATAAAGGCTTCTACGAAATTCAGATCGACAATGGAAAAGGTTAAACGAAGTTTTGAAGCTGCTTATGGGGCTCCTATTGACTATTCTGAAGCTGGTCCGTCCAAAAAAAAGTTGTTTGGAAGATGATTTGGAGAGGCAAGACTACTTTTCGGACATAGTTATTGAAATTTGACATTTTAAATTAAATTTAATAGTCATCGAAGTATATACTAAATTAAGTTTTATCTGTTTACATTTTTATAATCGGACAATATAATACATATACATATATTTTATGAAAAGTTTAATTAAAAATATACTAATTAAACTTAATGTCAAATACACTTTATTTCAGGTATCAAAAGGTTATGGAAGAATTTAGTGATGGGACGATACCAAAATTTTCAACAATTCCGATACCACTAAAAAGTCTCGATTCCGATTCTCAATATTTTTAAATATAATTCTATACTTGTTTTTCTGGAAATTGTCATATTTTACTCTGGTAAGATTAACTATTTACATTATGAGTATGGTAATATAAATTATAAATTATAATAGATTGGTTTAAAAATAAAAATCAACTAAGTTGTAACAATTCATTTTAATCTTCTTGATTACACATCATGGATATACATGTTTTAATGTATAGCTACAATACAATAAAAATGAAATTTGTTATCCTCTTTCATTTAAATTTTAAAGTTTACATTGCAAAACTGGTTCAATTAAAAGTTAAAGAATCGATTAAGAATCGGAAATCATGGTACAATTCTCTCGATTCCGATTCCTGAAAAATGATCGATTCTTCCGATTAATCATCCCATCACTAGAAGAATTAAAGGAGAAATTTCAAGCAAGTAACGATCGCAATCTTAGGTTACAAATACTATCATTGTATCCCTATCCCATTGAAAAAACTGCTGACTTCTTTGGAGCAACAAAGTATATGGTGCGTAAGAGCTGCAATCTTCAAAAACAGTTTGGGATTCTTCCTAATATTCCAAACATGACGAAAGGGAAGGTCATCACATCTGAAATGAAAAAAATCATTCAGGAGTTTTATGAAAATGACGAATATAGTAGGATGTGCCCGGGAATCAAAGATTATAAGTTTGCAATAAATGAAGAGGGTGAAAAAATTAAAAAACAAAAAAGACTGGTATTGTGTAACTTGAGTTATATGCTGAATATGCAAAAAATGATGAAAATCCCAAAATAGGCTTTAGTACCTTTGCTCATCTTCGACCGTCGTGGTGCGTGCTTGCAGGACAAAGCGGAACTCATAGTGTCTGCGTATGTAAACATCACCAAAATCCAAAACTACAAATATCAGCGTTAGGCATTAAAGATTTAGACTACAAAAAATTAATCCATCTGCAGCATGGACAATGAAGATTGTATGATGCACCGATGCAAAAGATGCCCGCGAGAGGTCGGAATAAAAAATTATTTGGAAAGTTTGGACTTCATGGCGATGGAAGAGAGAAAATATAAACAATGGGTGTCCATCGATCACTGTATGTTAAAAGATATCACCGAAACTCCAGAGGAATATGTGGAATCGCTCACCAAAAAAATTGCACAACTGACAAGACACCACTTCACGAATAAATGTCAGTCGAGTTACTTCAAAAATCTAAAAGAAACTCTACCTGAAAATGAAGGTGTTTTGGTGGGCAATTTCGCGGAAAACTTCTCATTCATCTTACAAGATTGTGCCCAGGGGTTTCATTGGGAGAACTCGCAATGTACAGTGCACCCATTCGTTTATTATTGAGTCATTCCAGCTCAACTGGTACAGATTTCAGAAAGTTGGTCGGGTAACCATCTCCCATTTTCTTCAAATTTTCAGGGTTGATTCATACACCATTCAATAGCTTAAATCTAAAATTTTAGCTTCCTCAGTCAAAAACTTTTAATTTTATGGTCGCTTAAATGGCCCCCCACCTTCAACAAAAAATGCCCATGTTGGGCTTGATCGGCCAACACCTTCATTTTGAGAGGCCTTGAAAAGTGTCTTCTAATAGTAGAAGCTTCAAATTTGTCATGCCAATACAACTTCTGGTGGGCTTTTCAATTTTGCAAGCTAAAAGGCTGTGGAACAAATAGTTTCTGAGTTACAAGGGCTTAAACATGGCTCCATTTTGAAGCTTGCATCAATTCCTCCCACTTTTACGACTCTACCATTTTCAAAAGTTTTAGTTCTACATCAATCACAGCTGTTTTAATACTCCTAATAGTCTCTATGGGTTGTAAATTTATGAGTGAAATAAAAAAATAACCAAAAAAGGATTTTTATTTTTAAAAATTTCCAAAAGTTGATATTTTCACAAAATTTGCAAAATTAACATCAACTTTGGGGCTTAATATAAAGGTGTCCGAAATTAGTCAGGGAGTTGATACTTCTAGTAAAGAAAGATACATATGTGTACAAAAACATATATTAAGGAATAGATCTCAACTCAACTCCTTCATATAGTTTTGGCTATTCAAAGAAAAGTACTTTTTGTGAAAAATTCTGAATTTTTTCAAAATTTTGAAATGTTTAAATTTCTTTTTACAACATTGAATTGTAATTTTACTTCCATTTTATTACTTGGTAAGTTAATTCACAAATGTTAAATTATCTAAATAAGTTTTACTCATAAAAAAGACATAATATATACCTAGATTATTACTACATTTGCAGTTAACACAACAGATGGACCAGCTTGTAGGCTCAATACTTGGATCTACCTAAGTAAATCATGTAGAACCGTGTTCTACTGCTCTTTAAGCACTTCCTAGTAATTTAAATTATGCAGTTAGTACAGATAAACTAGCAGTAACCACCATTTTCAGTACAAAACCTTAAATTTAAGTAGCTTTGTTGTATTACTTCCCTTAATACAAGTGTACAGTACTTAGCTATATACAATAATGAATTCCTGAGTTTTTAAGCATGTGAATTATTGGCTATAAGTTCATATTCTTTTTTTAATGTGTGTTGTTTTATGTAAATTCGTATGTAAACTTATATATAGCTAATAACTCTTATGTTTAGACACTGACTCAGGAATTTATTATTGTACTCAGGCTTTAAGTCTGATTGTCTTCAACACTCCATGGCCTCACAGCCATAAATTGGCAATTTATTATTCAGCTTGATACAGGTCTGTAGTTACTTAGGCTTTTTTTAAAATACTCCTCAATTTTAGATAAACAATCATTTGATAACTTGTACTGTCTCCCCATTTTCCCAGCAACTGTAGGTGGTTCAATTGAACACAAAACATGTTGGAATGGAATCCAGCAAACGTCCTCTTGTTCAGGCCATTTAAAAGGATTCTTTTTCATGAAATTTACTAATAGATCCTTCTCAGTATCACACACTTCAACTATGTTTCCAACAAACCAGTCACCTTCATAGAAACAGGCCACATATGTACCAGGTTTATATTGGTAAGCCACATTTTCTTGTGTAGCATTGAGGAAGGAAAGTTGTACGTTAAAGAAATTTTCATCACTAGAAATTTTGTACAGTTTAATGCCTGTTGATGAAGGTCTAAAGCAGTGATATGAACGGGTTCCTGGGATTGTCTTAATTAAGGAATACCTTTTTTCTAACTCAAATAAATTAGCATTTTCCTCAATTTTAGCTGAATCAATGTACAGAAATTGTATACCATTAATATTAGATTTGCACCAATCGAACATCTCTTTTGGATTGGTGATGTGACCTTTACTTGTTGCTTGTAGACTTGCCCGGGCAACTAACCTTTTGACGGTGCCACCAACACCATCACAGGGGCTCTTTCCGTGAGAGGTGGCAAAAAAGTTCCATTCACATGTTAGTTGGAAATCTTTTTCATGTAACACTGAATTAATGATGTTTTTTAGTTTTTATATTGACTTGCTGCGCCATCGCTAAAGTAACAAATATGTTTTAGTTTAGGATTCTGACTTTTAAGTAATTTCAAGGCTTCACATAAAAAAGAATGAACTGCAGTTGTGTTGTGTGTAAGTGAATCTGATATTACACAAAAATTTGTAACTTTTAGTTCACCATCAACTTTTTGATAGCAGACTACCGGATGCAAGGTAGCCTGGGTATTGTCCCAGTGATGCCCTTGTACGGCATCCTGAATTATAAAACTATAGTTTTCAGAGAAGTCAACAAGCACTAATGCTGTAGAATCATTGAGGTTTTCTTTACAGTCGGACAAATATTTTGATTGGGCTTTTGCTATGAAATGGTGTACTTTCAACTTTTTTGCACTTTCACATATGTCTTCTACTACATTCGAAACACTTTTTGTCATTGTGACCAGTTGGGTATGGTCTGTATGAAGCCACTGCTTAAAGGAAACCTCATCATCCATGTCATAATCATTGTTTTCAAAAATGGTAAGAAGCCAATCCCGTAATTCATTTAAACCAGGACATGTTTTGCAGTTATTAATCATGCAGTTTCTGGTTTCAGTGTTGCAGACTATTTTCCCTAGTAACTCTCTTAATTCTACTTTGATGGGGAGTGATTCACATAAAAGTTTAAAGTTCTGGTGTATTTCACAAATGCATACATTGTGTGATCCTTTACTCCCCACACCCATACACCATTTTGGTCTCAGTTCAAAAAACTTTGATTTGGAGATTTTGTCATTTGGATATTTATTTTTGTAAAGCGTATATAATTCTCTGATATTTGTCAACAACAGTATTTTCTGCTTGTGAACCTTCCCTTGTGGTGTTTTTATTGATTTGTAGTCTTTTTTACCAGGGCATTCTCTAGTATATTCATTGTTTTGGAAAAATTCTATCACTCTTTCCTTTATTTCATCGCTTATACCCTTGCTACTCTTTTTATTTCTCATTATAGGAAGGATACCTTCTTTTCTCTTTAAGGCCCTCACAGCATTAACCATTCTGGCTGACACTTCAAATTCTTTCATAATTCTTTCTCTGGACCAGGTTTTACCAATTGGAAGGAGTGTTAGAATTTGTATCTTTTCTTGTCTGGTACTAGTTTTACACTTTTCTTTCAGTTCCTCTATCATATGCTGATAACACTTTTCTTCCTCACTCTCTATAGGTTTCTCCGCTTCCTCATCCAAAATGCTAGGCTTCATATGAAGTACTTTTGACAGCTTTGATTTTGTTGATGTTTCAATTTGCTTTAGTTTCCTTTTCGCGTAAAACTTTCGATCTCTTGCTCTTACATACTTAATGGGTGAGCATTCTAGTGAACCTAACGTTTCGTCAAATGTCTCCTTAACTATTTCTTCTGGAACATATTCATCACTACCTGAGTCTTTTTCATCTTCAATCGTCTTGGCTCTAGAGAAGCATGTTGAGCAAAGTTTCTGTCCTGGTATCAGATTCAGTCTAGTTGCTATGTCTTTGTCAATAATTTGTAGTGATTCTGCAAATAAAGTAGGGTAATGTAAACTCTAAACACATTGGAAAATAATTTTAAAACCTCAACATTTGGTTATAGGCTATTCGTATAAAATATTCAAAACATATGCATTCAGTAGCACAGTATATAGCCTACCCTATTAAAATTAAATAGCTAATTTAGGTTACAATTTACAATATAAACTTCTTTATGAAATATAAATATATTAGTACCTATATTTACTTACTTATCTTCTTTCGATGATTTCTCCATGGATCTTGGCAGCTACGTTGCATTTGTTGGCATGACTCCAGATTTGAAAAAATTTACTGGAGCACAGCTCTGAATTTACTTTTTTTCCCCTTACACCACTAGATAGGTTAATGATAGTAAACTCTTGAATTGACGACATACCAATTACAAATTGTTTTAGCTAAACATAATAATACAATAATGTACAGTTTATAACTCACCTTAAGTTTATTTATTCATTACAGCAGCAACAGTGGACGATGTTAGACCTTGCATGTAGGCATTTGTTGTGAATTTAACGCCATGTATGCTTGGCCACTGATCAATGGCTTTCTGTGTGATCATTACAGCAGATCTAGTGCCTGGAGCTGGACCCTCCTTCACAATTCTGCACAGCTTAGTCAAATGAGATGGCTTAATGGATCCTTTGTGTTCAACAATGTAACCAAGAATGGAGAATGTCCCTTCAGCTGGTGCTTCACTCCAGGCAGTTGATCCATCTTTATCAAAATGCTTTAATCTCTCTGTGATTCCTTTCCACAGCTGTTCTATATATTCTGTCAGCCAATTTATCACTGAGTCTTTTGTAAAACTACTTTCAGATCTGGTTCTGGATGGTCTAGCAACTTCAGCAACCTGGTAGTAATCAGAACGTTTCTTGATGTATTTGTAAACTTCATTTAGGATGTAATCCTCAGCTGTTAGTTCCTTTTGCTGCCCTGTGGTATCATGCTTAAATTCAGAAACTACATCATTTGCATTTCCTCCATTAGCTAATTTGGAAATTGTTTCCATCACTCTTAACATAACAGTTTTCCCTCCTTCTTTATAAAATATATTTTCTACAAATTCTGCACTAACTGTGGTTTTTTGAGCTACTTGCAACATAATCTTTGTTACATAGGAAATCAATACATAGAACTTGGCACTAATTTCTTTCTCTTGTGGATGATAAAAAAAAAACAATTTTCCACAAATCTGTCAAATTGATCAAATTTGTAATTAACCATGCGAGTATCAGATTTGAGTTTTGGTCTCTTAAAACCAATGATATTGTCAAGAACCATATTGGTATAGTCAAGGCCTGATCTCAGATTTGAAGTGTGATTCTGAATAAAGTCTAAAAGCTCACTTAGTTTACAAATTTTCTTCAATGCATCAACGTGGGCTCTGTTCACAAGATGCATTAAGTCCCATCGAAATTTGAAATTTTCTCCAAACAACTTTTTCATTTCATTTTTAAATGGCTCATTGTCCTTACAAAAAGCCCCATCTCCAACCATTCCAGATACCTTGGATTTAATTGCTTCTTCAGATAGTTTCAAGTGATTAGGAGACTTCAACACATCAAAAATTTCATTGGCCAAATAAACTCCTGATTTGCTGCGTACTAAATTTATCCCAGCAAGTTTTACAGTCTTATCTTCTTCACTCATAACTAATACAACTAGCATGCTTAATCCCAAAATTGTTCCAATGTCAGCTGTTATTGTTACTGAAGTTTGTTCTAAGAACCACTTTACAGTTTGTTCTTTAAGTTGATTATCTAATAGCTCACAAATTGTCTCGCACGCATGTGTGCTATGATTCAAATTTCCAACCTCACAACCTGACCTATGTAATACAGCTAGAAGTACTGGATATAGAGCCCATGCAGTGTTTGTTTTCATTATGTAGTATAAGATGTTGCCACATAAGTCTTCTATGCGTTTAGTAGTGTTCCGAGAAGATGTTTTCATCACTTCATAAACAGCAGCTCTTTGATGATGCTGAAGTTTAATTAAATGTCTCTTCAGGTGGGTTTTCAGATTTCTAAACCATCTCTCTTGATTTTCTCCTTGTTTGCATACATAGGTTAAATCTTTAACATTGAAGTAACCTTTATGTTAGAATGTTTGTCTGAAGCACATGCTTTGGGGTCTGTGCAAGCTATGCAATATAATGTAAACATTTTATCATCAGAAGCATCATCAATATCTTCTTGATTATCATCATCTTCATCCTCAACAGCTATATCTACATCAGGCATATTAGTGTCACTATTTGCAATGTTTTCCATTATATCACTTGGTACTGAAAATGAATCATCAGCATGCCCTCCTAGATCCTTCTTTTCCACCAATTTGAATGTAGATTTGATCAAATCATTGTTCAGGATTTCTTGTATTGATTTACACTTGCTTAAATGGGCTATGGAAATGTCAAATTTGTTGCTTTTTGCTTTATTAGATTTGGATGCAACACTTGAACTTGAAGGCATATTTTGACTCTTCTCTTTATTAACCACAACAGCTTGGTGAGTTTCTTTTGTTAGGCGCAAAATTGCATTCAATGTCTTCTGGATTTGGGAATTTTCAAATTCCTCTAAAGCAGTTTTGTTAGTCTGATGCGCAGATTCCTCACTTACCTTTTGTTTCTTAGGTGGAGGAGAAGCACTTTCTTCAGTCTGTGAAACATCTAGTGAAAAAGTTTCATTTTCTAGATTAGCAGTTGATGAAGTTGGTTCATTTTTCTAAGGTCTAGCACTAGCACATTTTGTGAACAAACTAAATGACTGCTTTGCCGTATCTCTTTGCTGCACTTCATCCTGGTATTTCTTTACTGCAATATCTAAGCTGTGGGCCCAAACTCTGGGACCTCTTGTATTGTAACAAATATTTTTTTTGGAATTAAAATGTTCCTCGTTTTGCTTCTTTGAATATTTGTTCTTGCATTGACCACAAAAGTAACCCCTTTTAACACCCTCACTTTTCTCTCCAACTTCATCAATATTAGGATCCATTATTGATTATTGACTACCTGAAAAAATACAAAATAAGTAAAAGTTAGTAAATATAGTATGGTAAAAGTGAGTAAAAGTAAGTAAATATAGTACAATGAAAGTAAGTAAAAGTAAGTGCTTTAAACTTAGTAAAAGTAAGGAAGAGTAAGTAAAAGTAGGTAAGTTAAAGTAAGTAAAAGTAAGTTTAAACTTAACTAAACTTTTCAATTCTAGAGTCATGGTGGATTACTTAAAACCGCACAAGTAATTATCTGGCCAATTTATCAAACCTGGCCGAGATCAATGGAACATAGTCCAATCCTGATAATTTTATATTAAAAAAATATACGTTTTAATAAAATTTTAATTATCAAAACATTGAAGCTTAACAAAAAATAAAAATAATTGTTAAATATGGAATTACCAACTAAACTTAAAATAACTAAATTTGTAATTTAAAAAAATTGGTTTGTACAAGAACGTATACGCAAAAAAATTGCATAACGTCTAGCAGATGAACAAAACCCAAACCCAAATTTACTTTTTCTCATGGTCAAATTTACTGGAGCAATGCTCCCAAGATCCCAGGAATCTGGAGTCATGTTTGTTGGTAATGCATTCCAAACATTTTTTCATGGTGGTAGCATACAGTAGCACTATTTGGGTTGATTACAGTTGCTTTTGTTCTCCACAACATGACTCCAGATTTGAAAAAATTTACTGGAGCACAGCTCTGAATTTACTTTTTTCCCCCTTACACCACTAGATAGGTTAATGATAGTAAACTCTTGAATTGACGACATACCAATTACAAATTGTTTTAGCTAAACATAATAATACAATAATGTACAGTTTATAACTCACCTTAAGTTTATTTATTCATTGCAGTAGCAATGTATTGATTTACACTTGCTTAAATGGGCTATGGAAATGTCAAATTTGTTGCTTTTTGCTTTATTAGATTTGGATGCAACACTTGAACTTGAAGGCATATTTTGACTCTTCTCTTTATTAACCATAACAGCTTGGTGAGTTTCTTTTGTTAGGCGCAAAATTGCATTCAATGTCTTCTGGATTTGGGAATTTTCAAATTCCTCTAAAGCAGTTTTGTTAGTCTGATGCGCAGATTCCTCACTTACCTTTTGTTTCTTAGGTGGAGGAGAAGCACTTTCTTCAGTCTGTGAAACATCTAGTGAAAAAGTTTCATTTTCTAGATTAGCAGTTGATGAAGTTGGTTCATTTTTCTGAGGTCTAGCACTAGCACATTTTGTGAACAAATTAAATGACTGCTTTGCCATATCTCTTTGCTGCACTTCATCCTGGTATTTCTTTACTGCAATATCTAAGCTGTGGGCCCAAACTCTGGAACCTCTTGTATTGTAACAAATATTTTTTTTGGAATTAAAATGTTCCTCCCAGTTTTGCTTCTTTGAATATTTGTTCTTGCATTGACCACAAAAGTAACCCCTTTTAACACCCTCACTTTTCTCTCCAACTTCATCAATATTAGGATCCATTATTGATTATTGACTACCTGAAAAAATACAAAATAAGTAAAAGTTAGTAAATATAGTATGGTAAAAGTGAGTAAAAGTAAGTAAATATAGTACAATGAAAGTAAGTAAAAGTAAGGAAGAGTAAGTAAAAGTAAGTTTAAACTTAACTAAACTTTTCAATTCTAGAGTCATGGTGGATTACTTAAAACCGCACAAGTAATTATCTGGTCAATTTATCAAACCTGGCCGAGATCAATGGAACATAGTCCAATCCATAATTTTATATTAAAAAAATATACGTTTTAATAAAATTTTAATTATCAAAACATTGAAGCTTAACAAAAAATAAAAATTGTTAAATATGGAATTACCAACTAAACTTAAAATAACTAAATTTGTAATTTAAAAAAATTGGTTTGTACAAGAACGTATACGCAAAAAAATTGCATAACGTCTAGCGGATGAACAAAACCCAAACCCAAATTTACTTTTTCTCATGGTCAAATTTACCGGAGCAATGCTCCCAAGATCCCAGGAATCTGGAGTCATGCTCCACAATAGCAGTTTCCTTGTTTCATCTGTCATCTCATGTAAGGTATACATACCCACCTTCCTGGTGAGTCTGTGTTCATGACATGGATCATCCAAGTACATACCAAAGCTGCACTTTGATTCTTGATTAGAATAAGCCATTATTACAGCAAAATTAAGTTAATTGCTCTAGTTAAATTTTCTGAAAATAAAAGATCATGATCTATAAAATAGGCCTGGACATTAATGATTAACCATCATGTTTTACATTTATAAGAATATACAAAGCGAAATGAGCTACCCAGAGCCCTTCGAGTCGCTGGTTGTTTTGACAGACATTAAATTCCTTGTAAATGTTTTAGACTTATTTACATATTATTACAATTGTAAATCAACTTAATAAGTAATAAAATGGAAGTAAAATTACAATTTGATGTCATAAATAGAAATTTAAAAATTTACAAATTTTGCAAAAATGTGAGATTTTTCACAAAAAGCACTTTTCTTTGAATCACCAAAACTATATGAAGGAGTCGAGTTGAGATCTATTCCTTAATATATGTTTTTTTTATACATATGTATCTTTCTTTACTAGAAGTATGAACTCCCTGACTAATTTCAGACACCTTTATATTAAGCCCCAAAGTTGATGTTAATTTTGCAAATTTTGTGAAAATATCAACTTTTGGAGATTTTTAAAAATAAATCCTTTTTTGGTTATTTTTTTATTTCACTCATAAATTTACAACCCATAGAGACTATTAGGAGTATTAAAACAGCTGTGATTGATGTAGAACTAAAACTTTTGAAAATGGTAGTCGTAAAAGTGGGAGGAATTGATGCAAGCTTCAAATGGAGCCATATTTAAGCCCTTGTAACTTAGAAACTATTTGTTCCACAGCCTTTTTGCTTGCAAAATTGAAAAGCCCACCAGAAGTTGTATTGGCATGACAAATTTGAAGCTTCTACTCCTATTAGAAGACACTTTTCAAGGCCTCTCAAAATGAAAATGTTGGCCAATCAAGCCCAACATGGGCATTTTTTGTTGAAGGTGGGGGCCATTTAAGCGACCATAAAATTAAAAGTTTTTGACTGAGGAAGCTAAAATTTTAGATTTAAGCTATTGAATGGTGTATGAATCAACCCTGAAAATTTGAAGAAAATCGGAGATGGTCACCCAACCACCCCCCTTAGGGTGCCACTTATTTGGGGTGTTTTTCATTTTTTGGGAATTTCTATCAGGACGGGCGCACTTCTAGTGTCATTCCGTCTAAAAACATTGTGTGTAAAATATTTTTGAAATAAAATAATAATTAGAACTGCCTCAACGAGGTCAAAGTTTATACTTTTTGTCGAAAAGTACTCATGGCGTTCTGTTATCATGTCAGTTTTCGTTTCGATAGCTGCTGTAGTTTCTGAGTTGAAAAATGATAACAGACAGACAGACGGACGGTCAGAGTCGTTGGTTTAGTCTTCCGCACTGGTGTACAGAAGACTAAAATGAGGTATTATACAGGTGTAACACGAGTTTATCCAAATATTGATACAGGCGAAAGAACATGTTATTCTAAGTAGAAAATGGGTTGGGACGAGTTTTGCCAACACTAACAGTGTTTCATTCTCTTTTTCAGTGAGTTCTAAAACGACGTGATGGCTTCGGCAACAAGATCTAAAACAGCAGTCTATCTCCTGGGGACCGTGGACCACAGCATCACAGGAAGCATGCTGCCTACGGGAAAGCAGGCGCTTCAGTACTTTTTCCACCTTCACCTTGACGTCAAGAAGCCGATCAAGGAAGCAGCCGCTGAGACAGTGACCGCAGTCAAGGAATTCTGGGAGCGGTCCCGTATTCCTACGCAGAAAGACCAACGCGCAAGGGACAAGGTTCTCCGAATGTACGAGAAGTGGCGGGCTCTGAACAAGAACTCGAAACGGCGCACTGTGACCCAAATCAGGAACGAGGCCGAGTTCCTCTCATCCCTTGACCGCCTCTTCGACATCGCACACGAACAGGCGATGTCGATGATCACAATCGAAGAGGACAGGGAGTTCCTGACGGGACAAAGGGCCGAGGTGCGGCGCGGCCGCATCTCCTCCACACGTGACATGACGCTGCACACTGAGGAGGAGCGTGCGAGGAGACAGGAAGCGGAAAGGAGCCGCCGGCAAGATGATGAAAGGGCGAACAGAGAGAGCCGAGAAGAACTCGTCGAACTGGCATCGAGCTCCAGCTCAGGTGCAAGCAGCCCGACTCGGTCACCGACACGGCGTCGTCGCCGAGAAGAAGAGGAAGAGCTCTCTCTCCCGGGCCCGTCCACGTCGAATGCAGAAGCATCTACGACCCCTTTACCACCCAAGCGATTCCGCGCGTCGAAAAAGATGATCACCCCTGATCTCTCCGCAGCGATGGATCGACGAAACTTACCGACCGAGAAGGTGTTTTTTTGCTGTCGGCGGCTGCGAGGAGCTTGGGCCACGACCCTGAGGAGCTGGTCTTGAACCGCGAATCCTCCCGCCGCGACCGAGCAAAGTTCCGTGCTATGGCAGCAGCGGAAATGAAGGCAGCCTTCCATCCTACTGTGCCGCTGACCGTTCACTGGGACGGGAAAATCGTACCAGCGGCTGACGGAGGCCCTGCTGAAGATCGCCTTCCAGTTCTGGTGTCTGGGGAGAACGTCGACAAGCTTCTGGCTGTGCCCAGCCTCCCCGACGGCACCGGCCGCGCCATGGCGGAAGCCGTCCTCTCTGCCCTCGAGGATTGGGACATCAAGGGACGGATCTGTGCCCTCTTTTTGACACCACCGCCTCAAACACAGGACTCTCAGGAGGAGCTTGCTATATCATTGAGCAGAAACTCGAGAAGACAGTGCTTCATTTGGCTTGCCGCCACCACATCCACGAACTGGTGTGCGAGAAGGCATTCACGGCGTGCCTCGGTCCTCTACTGGTCCTGACATCCTCCTGTTCAAACGATTCGCCGCCCAGTGGGACTTCATCGATCAAACCAAAGCGAAGCCCTTCGAGGATGGAACCATGCCGCAGCACCTGAAGGACGCCCGCGACGACCTGCTGATCGAATTCAGCCGCCTCCTCGACGGTCAACATCCACGTGATGACTACAGGGAACTTCTGGAGCTCTCTGTAATTGTGCTGGGCGGTCCGAACAAGCGGGGTGCCCGGTTCGCTCGTCCCGGCGCCTTCCATCGCGCGCGCTGGATGGCAAAAGTCATCTATGCCATCAAACTGTTCCTGTTCCGGGAACAGTTTCAGATGTCGTCAGGCGAAGCGGCTGGAATCCGGCGATTCACCATCTTCGCCGTGTCCATCTACGTGACGGCCTGGTACAAAGCGCCGCTCCCGGCAACGGCCCCCCGCGGACCTCGCTGCTCAAGGCCCTCGTCTATTATCCGGACTCAGCGGTGGCCAAGGCGACGGCGACAGTCTTCGCCAGGCACCTATGGTACTTGAGCGAGCGCCTCGTCACCCTGGCCATCTTCGACGAGGGTATCGACTTGGCGACAAAGCGGGAGATGATTAAAGCGATGGAAGAAGAGGAAGGATCGGAGGATCCCCCGCGGCGTATCAATGTGGACCTGTCCACCGCCTCAATCGCCAACAATACATTGGCCAAGTTCACAACGACTACATCAAAGGAGTTCTTCAAGGTTCTGGACATCAGCACCGCCTTCCTGCTCAAGGATCCGGAGGAGTGGCGGACGGACCCAGCCTTCATCGCCGCATCCCGCCGAGTCCAGGCCCTTCAAGTTGTCAATGACTTCGCGGAGCGCGGGGTGGCGTTGATGCAGTCTTTCAACCTGGCCCTTACCAAGAGTGAAGACCAAAGGCAGTTCCTCTTACAAGTGGTCGAGAAGCACCGCTGTGACTTCCCAACCGCCCGCAAGTCCACCGTGACCTCTGCAAAGTAGGCAACAATGAGAGGGAGATGGGCGCCCATGATCCCCCCCCCCTTGAGGGGCTAATACTCGAGTTGAGGGGGACCTAGAGTTGAAAGTATGAAGTCCAGTTATATGTTTTAGGTCAAGATTAGTAGCTTGAACAAACTAGAAGTGATATTTTATTTGCTAGAGGCATAGAACATCATGATCTAAAATTTCTACTTTTCGAGAAAATATACAAACTTTGACCGTATTGAGGCAGTTCTAAATATTGTTTTATTTCAAACATATTTTACAAACGATATTTTTTGACAAAATGGAACCAGAAACGCGCCCGTCCCGATAAAAATTCAAACTTTCGAAAATAAGTGTCACCCTAACCCCCCTGTACCAATTGAGCTGGAATGACCCTATTCCAAAAACAATGCAGGAAAACTAATTTGCAAAAGTTCCTGCTTCGTTTCAAACCGTCGCAGGCATGATACAATTCTGGTTCATAGTTTTCTCAAAAAATTAATCCTGCACATCCAACAACAAAATTCATTATTTCACAGATGGATGCGCGGCTCAGTATAAGAATAAAACAAATTTTCTAAATTTATGCCATCATTTCGAAGACTTCAAAATTCATGCTGAGTGGAATTTTTTCGGGACATCCCACAGGAAGAATGCCTGCGATGGTATTGGCGGAATGGTAAAAAGAGCAGTCGCCAGAAAAAGCTTACGATGACCTCTCGACCATCAAATCTTAACAGCTGAGGACTTCTACAATTTCTACTCTCAAGAATTCCTAACCGCTATTGACTTTTTTTACGTCTCTGAGGCAGAAGTTGTAGATGTAGAGCTTTCTTTGCAAAATGTCTGAGTGAACCTATTACTTCTATCAAAGGTACTCAACAATTACATCGCTTTGTCCCAATTTCCAAGAATTCGTTGAAGGTTTATCCACTCTCTCAGAGTGCACAGTCAGTCGAAATAACAGAGCTCATTAGAGTTTCTGCTTCGGATCAAGAACATAATACTGTCTCTCAACACGAAATTGAAACAGGCTCTTTTGTGGGTTGTATGTATGAAAAAAACTATGGCTCGGATTAGTCCAGTCCTTTGACTATGAATATGATATTTTCTGATAAAATTTCTCCATCCTTCGGGCGTATGTCCCTCATACATTTTTCCTGCGCAAGATGATGTTTGTCACATTCTAACAGAAAATATATTTGAGAGTATTGAAGCAAGTTTACGAGGAGGAACAAGAATACAATACATTTTTCCACTTCAAGAATTAAATAACTTTTCAAAGATAAAATAAATTCTATCGAATGTATACTATTTAAGATTGTCTATATAATATTTCTAAAATTTTTATCTAAGATTTGTGTATCTACTTAATAGTTATAAAAATCTTTTCAAATTCTTTTTTCTTATTATTATATTATTAGTGTCTAAAATTTGGATTCACTGGATGAGAATACTGTCTCTTAATTCATTCTCAAAGACTTGTGTACGTGTAGTATTAGGAAGAGTATTTTATACTCCGATAAGCGCTTTATAAATTAAACATTATTATTGTCAATATATTCTGTCCCTAAATATAAGAGATTATGTATGTACATTGTACATATATTTTAAAAGATTTTTTCTCCTTTGGTTTATCTACATGTATTTTTTATACGATTTGAAAATTGTTTTTTGGACCAACAAGTCTATAATAAATCTTTGTCGTCTGAAATTTTTTTTGATTACTTTCAAACTCAGTTTTGAGCCTTATAATAAACTATAAGCTGACTTTTTATTACTTATTATGGTGTACATACATCAAATAAACATTTTTTATTCTTGGTCTTTTTTTCGAAAAATGATATCTTCGCTGCCAAATCGAAAAAAACAAAAAAAATTGATATTTTTTCTAAAAAAATCATAATTTTATTTTTGTTGCCCTAAAAAAATGATACATATTTAGAAACTACAGTTAATTTTACATATTTTATCATTTAAGACTTATTACGCTACCACAATTAGCAGCTGAGATATTTACGTTTGAAACTTGGCTTTTCATTTGACCAAAATTTGGTCAAGCCATAAAATTTGACCAACTTGACCAATTTTCAAAAAAATTCAGATTTTTGTAATTTGGACCAAAACCAACCCTCACACCAAGTTTCATGAATTTTGGAGATGGTGGAGTGTACATTTGGCACTTTCATGTCTATTTGTCCTGGAATTACCCTTAGGTGAAATAACCAATATTAACCAGTTAGGCCAACTGAATGCCCTTGATGATTGGTTAGGTTAAGTAATGATATTTTCGTTATTTTTAGGCGTTTTAGGTTACTATTTCCACTTATGTTAGTTTTAGGGTTAGGTTAATATCAAAATACATTTTTCTAGTAATATTTGATGTGTTTTGCTTAGATTTTGACCTCTATTTCCCTTGAAAATGAGCCAAACTTCAAAGTACTATAACTTTGTTGGATCTCATTTCTGAGGGAAATGGAGGTCAGATTTGAACAAATCACATCAAATACTACTAGAAAAATGTATTTTGGTGTGTAAAATGACTGAGTTACTCAATATACATAATTACCAATAATTATACAGTTAATATCTCCATAAATATGATCTACCAAAAAATTCTTGGTAAATGTACAATATTATACCCGTCTCCCTTTCGAGGTGAAATTTATGTTTTTCCTATGGTTTTTGATGCGTTTTGAACGAATCTGACCTTCAAAACCGTCGGAAATGACTCGTTTTTGAGATAACCCCCCTCTCCCCAGCCAGCAATCGAAAATGAGTCATTTCCAACAGTTTTGAAGGTCAGATTCGTTTAAAACATCAAAAACCATAGGAAAAACAAATTTCACCTTCAAAATTGACCTAACCTAACCTATCCTAAATCACTTATAGTCTTGTAGGCAGCCCAGGAATCACTATAAATCACAGAGCCAGGCCTAATGTACTTCTGAATGAGTGGAATGAGTGTTCCATTCCAGTACGAAAGTAATTCAAATTCGAAAGGGATGGAGCGCAGTGATTGGGCAGACATGTAATGAACACACAAACGAACGTACGCACACACACACACACACTAGATACACCAAAAAAATGTTTATATCTCAAAAACGAAGCATTTGCGACGGAAATGCTATAGAAGGAAAGTGTCTTAGAATTAAAAAATCTACTTAATGAACATATAATAATTGCTGGACGTTAGACGGGTGTAATAGTAGAATAATACCAAATTTTTTACTTAAAGGAAAGGTTTTATTTATTATTTTCTACGCATTGCAATAATTTTTATTAGAAACTGAGGAGAGGGATATTGTATACAATTACCAAAATTTCAATTTTGTTATTGTTATGAGAATAAAATATTTACGATATATTATGGATATTCTTATTTTTGGGACGAAATTCTTATTTTTTGGAGTTGAGATTTTGATTTTGATTTTTTAGACTTGATAACCCTGCCCTAACCAAGTGTAATCTGATCTGATCTCCGTGAAAAAACAATATATACACCGTGTATACACACACACACATATATTATATATATATATATATATATATATATATACACACACACACATAACATATATATATATATATATATAATCGCCGTCTAAAGCATATTCTTAGCCTAAGCTTAATTTCAATACATTGGATAAAAACACTTGACACTAATATACATATAATATACTGTACCTTCAACTACACCACATGTAAAGTTCTTTCTTTCGTTTAAATTGTTCATATTATCTACGCTGTTCAGATTGACGTCGGCCATTTTGTGATGGTAGGAGTCGGCCTTCGACAAAAAGCCAACCCCAAGGGAACTACAAATTATTCTAAATAAACCTTTTATAAATGTAAATAAAACTTCTAAATATACTGTTAAGGTCGTTTTGAATACTTTTCAATAATCCGTATACCTGAAATTGATTGTACATGAAAAATAAATTTGAAAGTAGTACAAACAAAAATCGTACAACAACCTCCTGTTTCTGAATTTCTGACGTAAATGACGTTTAAGACAACACCAGTGCTGCCAACTAAAATTCTAAAAACTCTTACTTCATGATGTTAAGATATCGTATTTACTCCAAAAACTATTGTATTTTACAGAAAGAAACTATTGACATTTATTTCATAATGTACATACAGTAAAAATATAAGTCTATTCACACTTCCATATATAGTTCATAAGCTACATATAAGTATGTCAGACCAGATTACAATAACTGTAGGCCTATACTGAAAATAAATATCGTACATATTTGTTAAGATATATCGCAATTTGAGGGATTATAATTCCAACTTCGTGTTCATTCACAAATTAACTGTAGCTTTATAAAACATCATAGACCTAACTCTTTTTCTTGTTTTGATGAATTAGAAAATATTTCCTTATTACTGTCAGGATTCCTGGTGTTCAGTTACTCATTTTTACATACTTGTATTACAGCCTACATTATACAGTCGACCTCGTACGTATGGCAGCGCTACGACAGTCCCAGAATGGTTAAATTGCCAGATGTTTTTTATTTTTTATTTAAAGGTCACAACTCGACAAACAGAACAAATCTAAAAACATTAACTTTCTATTTATAAACTACGGACGTAAAATTATTTCTCTGTAATGTTAATTAACTAACTCAGGTATTAGAAAAATAGCTAACTTCATTTTAATTATAGAGTTACTGAGAGTTGTTTTGCTTTTTAAAGAATTATCACTGTATAGGAAACACTCTATGAAGTGGCCTCGTAATTTTACCTTTATTATTTATTTTTATTTTAACTTCTAAAATTAGGGTAAATCAGATAATGTGGACTGTGCGGCACAATAAAAACATTTTTCCTGCCATCATTTTCAATTCAAGTTGTGAAAAAAAAACTTTAATTCACGGCTCACACCACAACATACTTTGTTGACACTTTTACGACAATAACACTGGTCAACAAAGATTTTTCATCAGAGTAAAATTTGTGTTGGCTGGATAGCATGTTTCACGCTGATTCCAAAATTGCATTCAGATTTTTTCTAGCACGTATAGTTTTCAAGATGAAGGCATATATATAACTACACAGATTTAACCATTTTAAATAGGCAAAATACTAATATTTCAACATTTGATTGTGTTTATTTTATTGTGTTTTTTTAATTTATTCATCTTATTTATTTCAATTATCTTAATTATACATCTTATGTATTTCAGGTGTGAGCTTTTACGTCTAGCAGCATTGTGATTCAGGCAACAATGCCGTGCTTTGTGTGTCAAAAGATCAGTCCAGTCCAAGAACTTGTTGTGTCAAGTTGGTGTACATTTTTTTTGAATTTATAGTTTGCTCAAGTCAGTCAACATGCCTCGACAATGTAAGAATGACCCCGACAAGTTCTGTTTCGTATGCGGCCAGTTGACAACTAAAACACAGCAACGAAGTATTACAACCGACATTAAGAAAATATACAAGCTATACTTTGGTTGCCATCTAGGTGACCAAGATAAACCATGGGCGCCACATCAAATCTGTTCTGGCTGTTCAAATGGATTACGTGATTGGCTTAACAAAAAGAAAGCTTCAATGCCATTTGCCATACCCATGATATGGAGGGAGCCGAGAGATCATCATGAAGACTGTTATTTTTGTAGTGTGAACTTAATGGGGTTTTCTGCCAAGAACAAACACCAGATTGTATATCCAAACTTGGATTCAGCACGTAGACCAGTAAAACATGATGAAACATTGCCCATTCCAATTCCCCCAAGTGATAGGCTAGATTCTATCATAGATGACATGGAAAGTGATGAAGGTGCAACTGGCGTTTCTGGCCCATCTACAGAACCAGAGTACATTTTTGAAGGTAGACATTTAGAGCCTAAAAAGTTAACCCAAGGACAGTTGAATGATCTTGTTAGAGACTTATCGCTGTCTAAAGAGAAATCAGAGCTTCTCGCCTCAAGACTAAAGGAGAACAATTTACTTGAGAACAATGTTCGTATTAGTTACTACCGAAAGCGGAATTTTGAATTAACAGCATTCTTTTCAGTAGACGGTCCTCTCTGTTATTGCCATGACATCAATGGACTATTTACAGCCATATCTCAGACGTATGTGGCATCTGAGTGGCGCCTCTTTATTGATTCGTCGCAGAGAAGCCTGAAAGCAGTTCTTTTGCATAATGGTAATATAATGCCATCCATCCCCATTGCCCATTCCGTCCATCTAAAAGAGACGTATGACAATATGGATATACTACTTAAGGCAATCAAATACGACAGTCATCAATGGCATGTTTGTGGAGATCTAAAAGTTATAGGAATGCTTATGGGTATGCAGTCAGGATTCACAAATGGATATGTGAAAACTTTCTTGGAAGCAACAAGTCACCTGCGTATAAGGATGGAGTCAAGAACCTCCTTGATGCCTTCAAAGAAATGGAGTGTCGAATGTCGTTAAATATTCACTTCCTGCATTCCCACTTAGATTTCTTTCCTGAAAACCTTGGTGCAGTGAGTGACGAGCAAGGAGAGCGCTTCCATCAAGATATTCAGATGATGGAGAAGTGCTACCAAGGATATTGGAATGAAAGCATGATGGCGGACCATTGTTGGATGCTGTATCGTGACAATCCAGGCCAAATTTACAAAAGGAAATCACACTCACAGCGCTTTTAATAAAATAATGTATATATTCTTTATTTATAAGTACATTGAATAAAGTATATGATGTATGTTGTTGTTTAGCATTCCTAAGTGTGATCTATACATCCATAAATTTTCTTATAGCAATATCAAAAACTTAAAAATATAAAAACCAGTGTATCTATATAACTCTATGTGCTAGAAAATAAATAAAACCAGATTCGGAATCAGCGCGAAAAATGCATTAAGAAAAGTTTGATCATGTTTGTGATGAGAAAAAAAAGTTTCATTTTGTTGGCCAGTGTAATTTGACAGCAGAGAATTTTATTATTTCGCTGACAATTTGTCGAAACATCTGTCATTTTACACATTAATTCCTGGAGTCGTATAAAATGATTCCCAGGTAGGCCTACACTATACTTTAATCAAGAACATAGTCATTTTCTCAATTTTAGCTGTAACGTTCATAAATGTCATATGCAAATAATGTACAGTGCATATATACCGAACTAACGTCATTCTTTCGTTGTGACATTCAATCGACAAGTTATTATGGACTAGGTTAGGGTAGGTTTGGTTAAGTTGTTACTTTTTTTAGTGTGGTTAGAATACTGCGTCAACGAAAACAGTATAGGTCACAAATACAGTATACATTTATACCTTCAACCCCTTGGAAAACATGCCAATGAGATTGCTCTAATATTTCCGCGATATATACAGTATAAAAAATATATATATATATATATATATATATATATATATATATATATATATATATATATATATATATATATATATATATATATATATATATATATATATATATATAATATACAGGGCTATTCAAAATGATTCACCTGATTTCAAATGAGAATATTTTTTAATGTTACAAATACAGAGTGATTTGTGATACATCAACCAAAAGAAAAACTGTCCAAATTTTGTCTCTCACCTCATAAATGCTCTATGTGACTTCCCCTAGTTACACGAGCAACGTCGACACGATAGTCGAATTCCTCCCATACTCGCTCCAGCATGTCCGTTGTCACTGACTCTACGGCAGTAACAATGCGAGTTCGGAGCTCATCCAAAGATGTGGGCAACGGTGGCACGTACACAGTATCCTTAACGTACCCCCAAAGGAAGAAGTCGCACGGTGTAAGATCCGGCGACCTAGGGGGCAACACACAAAACGCCTTCTGCTGTGCGGACGCCATTTTCACAGACTGTTTGTTGCTAGGCTAGGCCACAGCGTGACTTTGGAGCCCTCTCGCGGTGATCTTGTAAAACTCGGAGATTTCCTCTTTCATGTGGTGTATGCCCAGTTGATGCACGGTTGATAGGTACGGAAGTATTCTCAGTTGAAATCGGATGAATCAATTTAAATAGCCCTGTATATAGGTGCTCTTCCAGTATGTGCTCTACCTTAAAATTTACATTCCAATACGTGATCTACCTTAGATTATTCGGATTAGCAGCAGGTACGTTAGTTAGCCTTATAAGGCTAACTAACGAAAATATCACGACTTAACCTAACCAATCGTCAAGGGCGTATAGTTGACCTAACGATTGGTTAGGTTAAGTCATGATATTTTCGTTAGTTAGCCTTATAAGGCTAGTTTCACGGTAGAGCACGTATTGGAATATGGTAGATCACAGTTTCGCGGTAGAGCACATATT
Organism: Bathynomus jamesi; assembly: GCA_023014485.1. Taxonomy (NCBI): domain Eukaryota; kingdom Metazoa; phylum Arthropoda; class Malacostraca; order Isopoda; family Cirolanidae; genus Bathynomus; species Bathynomus jamesi. The sequence goes on from JAJOZX010011437.1 coordinate 29,302, forward strand.
GGAAGAGCACCATTATATATATTGAATATTCATCTATTTTTTCGATCTTGACTGGGTGAAAGTTGGTAACGTGGAAAATAACTAACCGACTTAAAACAATCGGAGCAATCTAAGAATAAGCACCCCAAAGTCCCCAATCCAAGAAAAAGCACCCCAGTTAGACCCCAATCCAAAAAACAGCACCCCAGTTCGACCTCAATCCAAATTAAAGGATTTTAACATATAAAATTAAAAAAAAAAATATATTGTAATGTTTACAAAGGGTATTGCAATAAAAAAATTAGAACATAATAAAAAAATATTAAAATAAGGTTAAATGAATGCCAGGTTAGGTCAACTGTACGCTCTTGACGATTGGTTAAGTTAAGTTGTGATATTTTCGTTAAAACTAATGAAAATATCACGACTTAACCTAACCAATCGTCAAGGGCGTACAATTAACCTAACCGGGCATTCAATTAACTATTTTAGAGCAAATTGAAGGCGAGACAGGGAACATCCTTAATCCTGAAAGAAAATAGTTTTGTGGTGAGAGGACCAAAACTGTTTAATCAGCTGCCCAAAGACCTAAGAAACACGAAGGGAGTTGCAATGGACATCTTCAAAAGAAGACTAGACGCCTGGCTCAGAACAATCCCCGATGAGTCGGGTGTACCTGGCTATGTGAGGTGGAGAGCACAAGAAACCAACTCACTACTTCACCAGGCCAACTCGAGAGGAGGGGCGACAAACTTGACCTTCGTGAAATGAGGAATCAAACAAACAAACAAACAAACAAAACAAAACATCTTTATTGCGGATCATTCACAATCCATAGCCACTTAACATACAAGTACAATCTTACGTATACATTGAACTTAATACAAAAATAAGGCCAACATAGCCACTTAACCTAGCATACTGGCATACTGTTTGATTAATTATCTGACAATTTTATGTATATTGTTATTATATGAGACATCTTATAACGCTTATAACACTCATTATAACATAGCCACTTACTATAACACTTATTATAACACAACTTAATATGCATATATATATATATATATATATATATATATATATATATATATATATATATAATCTTTACTACATTACAAAAATAAGGTATTGTAAACCAACAGTTGTCTGAACCAAGACTGCCATATAGGTGAGAGTACACAGTATCTGAAGACAGGACATTGTACAATAATACATTAGAGCTGTTTTGGACCCTAGTAATGAGATTATATATATTCTTTCGGATTAACATTTGGCTAGTAGGTAGGTTACGCGTAGTAAACATAAAACTGGCACTGCACCATTTTGGTTCCCTACATAGCATACGAAAAATATTATTATATGCAACAGAGAGTTTATTCATAGCAGTTTTTGTATAGTTCTACCACAGATGGGATGTATACACAGGCCCGTAGCCAGGGGGGGGCCAGGGGGGTCAAAGCCCCGCCTGGAAAATAATATGCCCCCCCTCTGGGAAAACCAACCGCAACGGCGTTCCATGCTACAAAAATGCCAAAGCCAACTTGTTTTACTTGCCTTTGAAAATAAGAGAACGAAGCAAATAGACATGTTTGAATTCCTAAAGAATTTCGCTAAAAAAACTCGCCGCATACAGTTATTCTAAAATTAAAAAAACTTACAAAGACTTTTATTTACACTAAATTTAGACTAAATATTGTATTCTATAACCCAATATGCCTATCTATATGTATCGGTTTGATCATTTTTTTATTTAGCCTACGGTGTTTTACTTGTTATAGTTTTGAATGTAATTTTCTGCAGTATATTTTGATATTCACAAAAAATTACATTAAATTTTTTCATTGTCCCCCTGTCAATTTCTCCGCCCCTCCTACTGATTTGGTCTGGCTACGGCCCTGTGTATACAGTGCAGTAGAGTAAGTTCTAAACAGATAAATTTTAACTGATTCTGAACACGTACCAAATTTCCTTACCAGCATGTTATCCTATACATACAGCTTTTTATGTTGCCTCTCAGTATCAAGTTCATCTCGCAGCTCGTGAGTAATTACATGAACTAAGTATTTACATGTGTCTTTGACAGGTATAGTCTGACCATTCATTTCAAAAGACCCACATGATACATGTTTCAGTAGATTACACCTAAAAATCAAAATACAACTCTTTGCCCCATTATGTGTGTGTGAGTGTAATAATAGGGGATCAATGGGCATGTATGTGCGGGGAGTGTATGTGTGCTTTTTGACTGTTCAAACGATATATACACTATGCCAACTGGCTGATAATGCCTGGAGACACTGCCTTCTACGCCAACTGGCGGATTTCGAGTTCTAAGCCAAGTGATGCTACTCTGAGCTCTCATTAAGCTTCTGCATCTCACAGACGCTGGATGGTCTCTTCCTCTCTCTCTCTCTCTTAGGTTAGGTATACCCCTTTGGGGCGTGAGGCCGTCCCAACTTCTCCCCCAAAGAGGTTAGGTGGACACCCCTTAGCTTGCTGGGGGTTCCCTCCTCCCCTTTTTGACACCCTAGGGGTTGGCACCTTGCGGCAAAGGGGTGAGTAGCATTGGCACTCATTTGATCAACATTGCAATTGCTCTGCACTCTCTCCTTTTGCGGTCATACTACTGAATACAAGCAGAACATTTAAAATGTTGTAGCCCTCGTACAATACCTATGCTTACAATGTGTTTCACAAGCTGTATGATACATGGGTACTTGCCATTAAAAATAAGGGTGCTAGTATTTGTGATAAGAATAATTATAGGCCAATAGCACTTGCCAGTATACTTTCTAAAGTGTTAGGATATGTCATTTATGATAGGATAAGCACTTACTTGCAGACTTATGACAATTAGTTTGGCTTTAGAGTGAAACATGGTACTGACATGTGTATTTATATGCTAAAGGAAGCCGTCCTAAAGTACAAGATGTCATGTAGCAATGTATATTCCTGTTTTTTGGATGCATCAAAAGCATTTCATAGAGTTAACCATCACAAGCTTTTCAAGAAACTCTTGTGTCAAGGGGCACCTAAATATATATTTAGGATACTTGCATTCTGATATACAGAGCAGACCATGTTTGTAAGATGGAAAAGCACTGTATCACCAGGTTTTAATTAAGGTGACTAATGGTGTTAGGCAAGGAGGTGGCATTATCAACCTATGTTTTCTGTATATGCATAGATGACCTTACCAATGAACTAAAAACTGCACGTACTGGCTGTGTCATTGGAAAGGAAAAAATTAATCGTTTAAGGTATGCTGATGACCTTGTTCTTCTGTCACCCTCTCCCCATGGGCTGAGAGTACAATTAGAGATATGTGAACAATATGGTATAGAAAATGACATCACCTATTGTAATATTGTTATTAGTATTATGGAAATTCTCTGGGATCAGCTGCTGCTGCTGCGTTGTATTCATTGTTCGTTAGCTATGCTCTTCCATACATGTATTACTGCTATTTGCCTTCTCTTCTGTAATCAAGGTTCAAGCTTAATATTTATATTAGGTTTATTCATATTCATATTTACTGTTTCTTGTTTGTATTACAATTTTGTAGACTTATATTGATTCTGTGTTTTGTTTACAGGTGTATGAGTGTGTGGATTTGTGAGTTAAATAAATCGTGGTTATCACGGGATTTTATTTATGTGAGGCACTACAAATTATTTAACTCACATCATCTGGCGTCAGTATGGAACGCGGACTCAGACCAGAAAGACTTGAAGTGAATCCCACCGCACCGGAAGCAACCCGCATATTTAAACACTGGTTGTTCATCTTCAGCAGATATAAGAGTACTATTGAGGGCTCTGACGATGCGTACTTTGGTCTGCTCGCAAATTCGTTGTCTTCAGAAAATTTCGAGTTAGTAGCTGACTGCGAGACCTACGATGCTGCTCTTCAGACATTCAAGTCTGCCTTCATCAAGCCGGCAAACGAGGTTGTCGCTCGCCATCGCCTCTCTACTCGAAAACAGACTTCAGGAGAATCTATAGACGAGTACCTACGCGCCCTCCACGTGCCCAGTGTTGACTGCGATTTTAAGGCCGTCTCAGCAGAAACTCATCGTGACGAATGTATCCGCGATGCCTTCATCTCTGGCCTGGAGTCTCTACAAATCCGGACTCGACTTCCAAGATCCAGTTTTTTGTTTTCTAGTTCTGCGGTCAAAGAAGCTCGTGCTCTCGAGATTGCATTGAAAGACTCTCGATGTTACGAGTCTAGTCATCCTGACACCCAACTTACGGCTGCTCTCCCATGTCACTCTGACATAACCGACTTGTTTGCCTCATCCGAATCAACCGTAGATCCAGAAAACGCTTGTGCGGCTGTTCGTCTTCAAGCTAAATGTTTCTTCTGTGGAAATAATCGACATCCGCGATCTAATTGTCCGGCGAAAGATGCCACGTGTAATAAATGTCACAAAAGGGGACACTTTGCTAACGTTTGTAGAAGCTCAGGCAGTTCAACGTCTGCTTCTTCTGTTTCTGCAACCCTCGCGTCCGTTCCTCATGATGTACTTAAAGCTTCCACTGTTATAATATATCTCGGAAATTCTCTTGTAAGTGCTCTTCTGGACACTGGGAGTTCCGAGAACTTTATTTCTTCATCGATTACTCGAAGGTTGAATCTTCGAGTCGATCCTCATGATGGCGTTATAGCCATGGCATCTACACGGTTCACATGTGCTATACAAGGGGTTTGTCTCGTTGAGCTGAAGCTTGATTCTCGGCTTTATGCAGAGGTGCGTCTTCCCGTTTTATCAGGTCTTTGTATGGATGTTATCCTTGCCTTCCTTTCTTGAGACGTCATTCTAACGTGCGTGTGTCCTATGGTGGCTCTCAACCCTGTCTAGAAATCTGTTCCCTTGCTGCTTTGTTTATTCTCCCTCCTCGAATTTTTAAGAATTTATCACTCGACTGTAAGCCAGTCACAACCAAGTCACGGAGATTCAACTCGTCTGATGCGGAGTTCATTCGTTCTGAAGTGGCTTGACTTTTGGCGGAGATATCATTGAACCTTCTGAATCGCCATGGAGAGCTCAGGTTGTTGTCGTCGACCGCCACCAGAAACGACGAATGGTTGACTACTCGGAAATCATAAACCGATTCACCTATCTAGATGCTTATCCTCTCCCGAACATTGAAGAGTTGGTGAATAAGATTGCCAATTATAACGTATTCAGTACTATTGATTTAAAAAGTGCATACTATCTTATTCCTCTACACGAAGATGATAGTACCTTTACCGGATTTGAAGCTGATGGCAAGTTGTATTAATTCAAGAGACTGAGCTTTGGATTGACGAATGGAATCGCTTGCTTTCAGCGGATAATGGACGACTTTATTGGTAAAAACGATCTGAAAGGGACTTTCGCATATCTCGACGATGTCACTATCAGACATGGGGTTGATTATTAATCATAATCAAATAATCATAATCTATGATGGTGATTATGCAATCATAACACAACCTAACAACAGTTTTGCTTCCCGGTAAAAACATATTGTTTTATACTAATTATAGGATGCTGATTTCGAAAATGAACTTCATTTTTGCACACTAGGTCAGGTTTTGTCAAAATATGATGTTTTATGCGGTACTGTTTTATACTAATTTTATGATTATAGTTCAATAATTTTATTATAGTTCATTTTACTTCAATACAAAACTCAATAATTGCGTTTTTACTTTTTAGATTTATGATGTGTGCTTCAAGGGGTTGCGTAAACAGTCCAGATTTATTTTGTTACATCTGTGGTCTATTTACTCCAACTTCACAGCGCAGGAATATGACTCTTCTGATAAGAACAGCGTATTATCACTACTTCGGCTGTCATATTGGTGACCAAGACAAAAGATGGGCCCCACATGTTTGCTGTAGTAACTGTGCAATGAATTTACGTGACTGGTTCAATGGTAGAAGGAAAGGTATGGGATTCGCAGTACCTATGGTTTGGCGTGAACAAAAGAACCATATTGACGATTGCTATTTCTGTCAGAGCAAAGTAGCTGGCCTTACATAAAAAACTAGGAATAAAATTGACTATCCTATGGTAGCCTCTGCCATCAAATCTGTTCCTCATAGTGATGAGCTTCCGATTCCACCACCACCAGCAGATAAGAATCTTCTGCCAACATCATCTGAAGAGGAAGCATTGTCAGAACAAGCAAATGAATCTTCTGATTCAGAGTACTGTTCAGAATCTTCTTCTGAACCACATTTCATAACTCAGCAAGACTTCAGTGACTTGGTTAGGGACTTATATCTTTCAAAGGACAAGGCTGAACTTTTAGCTTCGAGACTTAAGGAGTGGAACTTAGTACAGGGTGATGTGCGCATTACTTCTTTTCGCAAGAGAAGCTCCGACATATCGTGCTACTTTCAAACTGTAAATCAGCTATGTTACTGCTCAGATTTGGAAAGTTTATTCTTGTATTTTAAAATAGAACATGTTCCAGACGAGTGACGTCTGTTTATTGACTCTAGTAAACGGAATCTTAAAGCTGTTTTGTTACACAATGGGAACGTTCACCCAAGCATTCCAACTGGACACTCAGTTCATCTCAAGGAGTCATATGAGAACATGGTAATACTTTTGAATGCAATCAAGTACGATCAATATAAGTGGAGGATTTGTGGAGACCTAAAATGGTAGGACTTCTCCGGGGAATGCAGGGTGGCTTTACCAAGTACATGTGCTTTCTGTGTTTATGGGACAGTAGAGCAACACAGCAGTATTATGTAAAGAAGGACTGGCCACCACGTGAAGCCTTTGTGCCAGGACAACATAGTATGAAGTATGAGCCATTAGTTGATCAAGAAAGGATTATTTTGCCCCTTCTGCATATCAAACTAGGGTTGATAAAGAACTTTGTCAAAGCGCTTGACACAGAAGAAGCTGCATTCAAATATTTGCATTCAAAATTTCCTAGCGTAAGTGATGCGAAGATGAAAGAAGGTTTTTATTGGTCCCCAAATAAGAGTGCTTTTAAAGGATGAACAATTTTTGAGCACTCTCAATGCAAAGGAACTAAGAGCCTGGAATTCTTTTAAGAATCTTTGTGACAACTTCTTAGGATCAACAAAGTCCCCTCACTATGAAGCAATGGTCACCGAGCTGCTGGATGCATACCAACAACTTGGGGATAGAATGTCTCTGAAGATCCATTTTTTGCACAGCCATCTGGACTTCTTTCCAGATAACCTTGGCTCAGTGTCAGATGAACACGGAGAGCGATTTCATCAGGACATTGCAATGATGGAAAAAACTACCAAGGACGATAGGACCCTTGCATGCTTGGTGTAGATTTTCAAAAATTTCTTCTCTCTGTGATACTGAACTTTCAAGTTTTGAGTGTATTCTGCCTGTAAACGTCTAAATAAGGGTTACAGATATCTAGATAACCTGACCCGATAGAGAAAAACTAATGTGATTTTCAGATTCAGCACTCCAAAATTAGTTTAGATCACCCATTAAATTGGGAGAAGCAGAATTTTTTTTTTTGTAGACCAGTGTAATCAATTTATAATCAAAATTAGAAAATATATATAATCATAATCAAATCATAATCAAAATTTTAGAAAATATTATAATCATAATCAAATCATAATAAAAATTATGAATGTTATAATAATTGATTATTCAATGATTAAAGTGTATTATGTAAAATGTAATAAACATATCAATCGTTCATTGTAACTTCACCATGTGATAATGATGGAAGAATAATTTTACGTAAGATGTTTTCTTTTGTGACTTTTTGAGTGTAAAATATAGTACATATACTAGAATACTGCTGTATACACTGTACATTTATTCATTAACATATTCTGCTTGTATGCTATTGCTTGTGATTACATATTTAAATGCACATAATCAATATCTGACATGGTAATCATAATTTAATCATATTTAACTGTGTCAAACAAATTCAAATTTTAATCAACATTTTTAAGCCATGTAATCATAATCTAATCATAATAAAAAATGTTAATCATAATCAAATCATGATCATAAATTTTTCGAGCCCACTAATCATAATGAGTTCATAATCAACATTTTTGCAAATCCACTAATCATAATCAAATCAAAATAAAAAAAGTTCGCACCCCCACTAATCATAATCAAATCATAAGCAAATTTTGTAATCAGCCCCATGTCTGGTCACTATTTGCGGCTCTAATCAGGAAGAGCACGATGAAAATTTGCGGCGATTCTTTGAAGCTGCCTCGAAGTATGGTATGACATTAAACCAGGAAAAAAGCAAGTTTTCTTCTAGCTCAATACGTTTATTGGGGTATGAAATCAGAAATCATGAACTTCGTCCTGATCCATCTCGACTAGAACCATTGGAAAATATGCCTGTATCCGAGAGTAAGAAAAGCCTTGAGCGTTTACTCGGGCTGTTTGCTTATTACTCGCGATGGGTACCTAAGTTTTCGGACCGAATTCGCTCTTTAATTGACGCATCTATACCCCTAATCCATCAGGCCAACATGGGATTAATGACCGGAAAGAAGCTATCATTAAGTCGGTGAAGCGGAAATTTGACGAACAGTTGCCTTTCACCATAGAAACCGACGCCTCGGACGTAGCCATCGCTGCTACACTAAATCAAGAAGGACGTCCAGTTACCTTTTTCTCGTGCTCGTTTAAAAACGAAAAGATTTTACGGTGGAGAGTTGAATTACAGCAGTATTCATTTGAAATTGAGCATCGGCCAGGAAGATTGAATGTCGTTGCTGATGCTCTGTCACGCAGTTTCTGTTCTGCTGATAATTTAATTCTTGCGATCTATTCTCGCTTCACAAGTCTTTCTGCTACTTGGGTGTTACTTGAATGACACATTTTGTGTGCAGTCGCAACTTACCGTATTCGGTTGATGATGTGAAGCGAGTAGTGTCTAACTGCCAAACGTGTTCTAAATTTAAACCTCAATTCTGTCGCCCCGATCAGGGGAAGTTGATTCAAGCTATGAACCCCTTCGATCGAATTAGTATAGACTAGCAAAAGGTCGGCGCTACGCGCCGATTTTGCTAGATCTGCGGTGCTTCGGCTGAATTGTGGGCCTACGGCGTATTTTATTTTGAACATCAGTAGCCCTTTATCTGGATATCATTCCTATTCCTCTCACCTTGGGCCTCAGTAATTGGGGTGCCTGCGGCCTTCCAGTTACTGGCAAACCAATTATTCATTCAATAAAACTACAGAAAAGAACGCAGCCATGAAAATCTAAAGCTTCACAAATCTTAATACAATGAGCTCGGATTTGAAGCCTAAGATTTTCATGACTGCGTTCATTTCTATAGTTTTATTGACAAAATAACTGAACCGACAGTAATTGGGGGCCCTGCGGCCCGCCAAATCATAGTTTTCATTGTTTCGAGTGCATCAATAATATTGTTATAGTGTTCCATTAGTTGTGATAAGCATGATCTTCCTGACCGGAATCGATGTTGGTTATCATTTTTTTTTCTGAGTTTCCCCATTAACCCCACCCCCTCCCCCATTGTTCTACACCAATTGTAGCGACCTGTAGGTGTGCGCAAAAAAACTGTTACATATATATATAAGGCTTCATTTCTGAAATAGTACATTAGATTTTAAAGGCCCGTTGCTGTCTACTTCAAACAACAAATACTTGTTTATAGCGGTCGATGAATCTTCACGCTTTCCGTTTGCTTTTCCTTGTCGAGATGTGTCCGCTGCTACTGTTGTTAAATGCTTGACTGAGATCTTTTCAATCTTTGGTTTGCCGGGTTACGTCCATTCAGAGAGAGGGTTAAGTTTTATGTCAAAGATGGTGAAGGATTTTCTACATGAACGTGGAGTAGCTACGAGTCGTCCAACTCCCTATCATCCGACTGGTAATGGTCAGTGAGAGAGGTACGTCGGGATCGTGTGGAAGACCATCACTTTGGCCTTACAGTCAAAAGGTCTGCCAATAAAGGTTTGGGAATCAGTTATTCCCGACGCCCTACACTCTATACGCTCGTTGTTGTGCACAGCGACAAATGCTACTCCCCATGAACGTTTGTTTTCCTTTCCGCGTCGTAGTGCCAGTGTTCTAGCACGCCTACGTTGCTTACAGAGCCAGGTACCGTTTATCTTCGCAAGCACGTTCGAACAGGCGATGACTCTCCAGTGGAGGAAGTCGATCTTTTGGAAGCTACCCCTAGCTATGCACACATTTGTCACTCGACCGGGAGAGAGGATACAGTACCCATAAAAGATCTGGCACCCGGCAATAAGATGGTGGATCTCGAGAGTCCGGAAAGCTTATTTTCTCCTGCTCCAAGTGCTGAAACTTCCGTGGATTCAAGGAAACGTGAAGACACTATGTTAAAAAATATAGAAGAGGAAGAGCCATTGTTGTCCCAAGGCGATATGATGACTAAGCTGATTGATGCAGCATTGTTTGTATGTATTAAGTTAAGGTGTATATATATCCATCTCATAATTGTAAGGTTAGTGAAAAATTCACTTAATTTAGAGCTAGCATTTTTGGGCTCTTGTGGCATCATTGTTTGGGCAGTCTTGTGGAATCATTTTTTTGGGGCACTGCGCGTCGTTCCTACTCGTTTGTTGAATGCGGCACTTACAGGGCGTGGTCTTATAGAGAGCTCTCTTGCAATTCAGTTTGGTTGTTTAGATACAAGATTGTTGCATCGTGCAGGTTGTGTTGTTGTTGCAAGGTTTAGAAAGAAGACCATAAATAGTGCCCCTTTTGTTTTTTATCTTAATTTTATGCAACTGAGGCCTAAGGTAGGCCCACATCGAGTCAGGAACCCTGAGGTAGAACCTAATAGGACCTCCAAGTCCGTAAGTTTTTAGTCTAGCTTAACTTGGGCTGTAGGTTAAACTGGCCCTTCAGAGCTTGGCCGTTCACGGCTCAGCTGGGATTCTGAACCCAATAAAATAAAAAAAAAATAACATGGTCCTTCGGAACCGGATTCTAGCCCAAGACTGAGTCAGTGACTATTTTTCGGCAAAGTTCTGATTGTGCAAATTATAGCCCAAGTTAGGCCTAGATGGGTTGAGCATAATTGAGTTAAAGTCCCAGGGTAGAAAGTTTGGTCGCCCAATTACGAAACTTGGCCACTCGTCTGTCGTTGTTTTGGGCCTACATTTTTACCGGTTTGGTTAATTTTGGTTTATTATTCGTAGGCGAAGGTTGCAGACTTCAGTGCGCCAGTTACTTGGGTGGAAAATTTGGTATTCCATACTGGTGGTTGGTCAGTACCCAAACCAAGCAATTCAGTTTATTTGAAAAAAGCAAAATTTGGGTTTGATCAGTTTGGTTAAGTATTTTTGCCAATTCAGCTTATTTGGCATTGAGCCCAATTGTTGTTTGCATTGAAGATGAGTGCAGCTGAATTGAACAAGTTTAAAAAAAGGAGAAGCGCCTACAAAGGTCATTGCCACTATAGATTCTGCCATAGAGCAAGAGGATTTACGCTTAGTGACTGCGCAGCTTTCCATATTAGTAACTAAAAAGGTTGCTCTAAGCGAAGTAAATGTTAAAATTGAGGCTCTTATAGAAGAGGATGAAATAGAAAATAACATAATTTACCTTGAAGAGATTATTGATGATATAATTAAAGTATGCCACAGAGCAAAAGAGTTTAGTAGCTCAGTACAGTTAGAGACCAGGTCTAATAATGAGACACAACCCTCAACAAATGGTGTTTGTGAAGTTAAGGTTAACAGATCTGCAGTTCAATTACCGAGGCTTGTACTCAAAACATTTTCTGGGAGTATTCAGGAATGGCAAGGATGGGCAGACAGTTTTCAATCAGCGGTCATTCTAGTCAAGTGTTAAGCGCGGTGGAGAAGTTTAATTATTTGCAGTCCCTCTTGGAAGGGGAGGCAGCAAAGACAATAGCAGGATTAGCATTAACAAAGGCTAATTATAATGTGGCTTGGGATATATTAAAGAAACGGTTTGGTAAGCCAGAGATCTTAATTAAAAGCCACCTCCGCGAACTTTTAGCTATACCTCCTGTTAGTAATCTCAATAGTGTCAAGGAGTTACGGCAGTTATATGATGAATTTGAAGTTAGAACTAGGTCCCTGGACAACTTGGGTGTAGGAATGGAAAGGTATGGTATAATGTTGGTCACTATACTGGAGTCTAAATTGCCTAGCTCAATTTTGCTTGAATTAAGTAGGGGACACTCTACAGAACATGTGTACATCCCCCTTCAGCAGATGTTAAGTCTTTTAGGCACAGAATTAGCAAGACGAGAGGGAATTGAGTTTGCACAGTGGAATGTTAAACAAGGGGACAAAGGCAGGCACAGCACCAAGGTTTCTACAAAAAGGAATAGCCCAGGTACAGTGTTAGCTCTACATGCATCCTCTGAGAATAAATTAAAGGGAATCAAGGAATGCATATTTTGCGAAGGCAACCACAAGTCATATAAATGTGAAGTGGCTGAGGCTTTACCTTTTGAGAAGAGAAAGGACAGGGTAACTAAGTCCACAGCATGTTTTAAATGTTTTTTGAAAGGTCACAGAGCAAGGTTTTGTAAGTTTAAAAATTTGTGCAAAAAATGTCATGGCAGGCATCAGCCATTATTGTGTGAAAACACTCCTAGTAGGCCTACCCCAGAAGTAGAGACATCCATCAGTGGCACATGCCACTGCTATGAAAGGGAGTAAAAGTAAAGGGGGATTATTGCAAACAGCTGCAGCCTTATTAATTGGGAATGATGGAGAAGCTACTGTAAGAGTGTTGTTTGATAGTGGTAGCCAGTGTAACTTTATTAAGACCAGAATTTCCAGAAAATTGAAGTTTAAAGAACTAAAGAGGGAAAATTTAAGGATTTCTGGGTTTGGGGGTTCCGTTCAAAACCGAACCAAAGTTAAGAAGGTAGAAGTTCTGGTTAAGGGGTTGTATGGAAAAACTATACGCGCTCACAACATGGTATCATATGTGGTACATTTATTTCATAATTAAATATAAATTATTAATTAATTGAATTAAATATCTACAAAGTTGCCTCGGGATTGGCGACATAGCCTATTGGGAATGAAATAATTGAATTGCCATACGTACAAAGAACCTGTATGTATGAATCAGCCTCACATAGCAACAAGAAAACCCAATTTATTGTTTAGTCTACCAAAGAAAAGTAGACTAAACAAAATTTTGCTAGAACGGCAAATAATACACGAGAACCAAGGAACGGCTCTCAGGGCTGTTTATCTACAGCGAACGCTTTAAACAGGGAAGACGTATAAAGTTTTCTCTTAAGTTCTGAGTTTAATTTTTTATGATGTTGAGCAAGTTAAATTACTGTACAGTAATAAGTTTTAGAGAAAACTTTATACGTCTTCCCTGTTTAAAGCGTTCGCTGTAGATAAACAGCCCTGAGAGCCGTGAAAAAACTATATAGGCTATGGGTTGATTGCCTGTGCCCTCATCCGTTGGAAATTTCCAACAGACTTCAGTGGAGGGTTACCGACAAAAGCCCTATGCTTTTTCGTTAGAGAGTTATAAATATGTAGGTTGTTAAAGGACCTTTTTATATTAAGTGATTACGGTAATTTTAGCGCCGGATTTGGGACACCTTATGTTAATGAAACTGAAATGCCTCACCTTATTTTTGCTGGGTCCTTGGTTTGCTTCGATGTAGGGCGTTACGATCATTTTCGGTGTAGGGCCGCCACGATGGAGTTACGCGGCGAATTTACTTAAGGTAATTAATATAGGCAGTCACTATATAAACCCCTGAAGGAATAGGCCTATCTCTTAAAGTAGGCCTTACTCTTTACACTCAAGGCCTATCCTAACTAAAAACATTGTGAATTTTTTAATTTAACCTGTGGCACAGGTTATATAAAAACTTATTACTGTACAGTAATTTAACTTGCTCAACATCATAAAAAATTAAACTCAGAACTTTAACACTAACAACAATTATGGAAGACTTGGACAAAAGGGTAAGAAACCCAGACCAAGAAAACAAAAACACAGACCTTGGGGCTACGGCACCATCTCAAAATCACAAAAAAATTAATGAGGAAAAAATCAGCACGTAAAGGTGTCATCACCAAACTGTACAATGATTTCAAACAAAAGGAACCTACAAGATATGATCTTGAAACAACATTAAATTCTATTACTCGTTACAAACAAGAAATTTTCATACTAGATGAAGACATAATTACAGAAATTGATGACACAATTGAATTAACAGATGATGAGTATTCTACTCTCCTACTTGACAATGAAAATTACATTACAAAAATTAACAACTATATTTCTGAAATTCAAAACCAACTTGATGAGTGCAAAAAAGAAGACACATACGAAAGCTTCTTAGAAGCTACAAGAAAATGCTTCATTTAGCCCTCCCAATGTGGCTGAGGGCAATGAACTAAAATCAAAATTGCCTACACTTGCAGTACCCACTTTTGAGGGTGACAGAGCCAATTTCAATCTTTTATTGAAAAATTTCATAGCTATAGGTAATAAAAACTACATTACAGATGTTGATAAATTTAGTTATTTAGTGAACTATCTGAAAGGCCCACCTTACGATTAGTGGAATCACTACCAGCCATAGGTACTTCTTATTCTGTAGCAATAGAATTACTTAACAGAAATTACATGAATAAGGATGAAATTATACATGATTTGGCTCTAAAGTAATGAACATGCGAACCCCAAAAGACAACTATGGTGACCTCTTTGATTTTTACTGTGAGTTTGAATGTCTCATGGGACAACTTAAAAACAATAATTTAAACATTGCAGAAACAGCTTGGATCATTCAAGCTGTTGTTTTTGAAAAGCTCCCTTCTAAAGTCAAAGAGATATTCATCAGAGGACAACTGACATATACCCTAGCCTTAATAAACTAAGAGAAGATTCCCAACTGTACTAGCACTTTACAAATCAAGTTACACACTCCCAAAATTTAACACAGAACAAGAAAAAACCAACAATGCAGAAAACCAAAAACCTAACAAAAGATTTCAACACTTACCAGTTACATCAAAACACAACCGCAAAACTCAATTTGCAGAAAATAAAGTGACAGAAAAAGACTCAAAGACTCCTACTCTGCAAAACTTTAATGTAGCTACTTTTGAGTATAATCCCACCATGCAAATTTTGTTTTAGCAGTGAACATAATTCTACAAAATTGTCCAAATACAAAGACTTTACAGCAGGTCAAAACGTTGTGAACAACTAAACTTATGCAAAAAATGCACTGGATCAGGGCACCAAAGTCAAATTGCAAATCAAATTGATATACAATTGTAAGTTTTGCAACAGTTTTGACCATGTTACCCCTATGTGTAATACACACACAGACATTGGAAAAAATGACAACAATTATGAACAAACACCCAAATCAAACCAAAACAAACAGAAACAAACCAAAAATGCTATGAATGGACATATCAGTTCAGCTAGCATTAACCACAATTCAAAAATTCTTTACCAACCACAAACTTTGGAAATCCAAAACAAAAGAGGACAAATAGTACAGGTTAGGTGTCTTTTAGATACCTGCTCACAACAAACATTTGTTAACTAAACAACTGATAGAAAAAATTGGGACTTCAAAACCAACAAGGAGATGAAGATCTCTCTATTTCATCATTTATCAATAAAAACCCAGTACAAGCCAGTTTTAAAAATGCAAATATAACTTTAACTCTTGATGAAACATTTGAAACCTTAAGGTTGTTGTTGTGGACAAAGTAGAACAAGAAAAAATACAAATAGCTGGGTTAAAACAAGCTTTGCTCCAACTTCAAAATAAATACACGATAGCTGATAAAACCCTTAATGCAGATGTAGTTGTTGATATACATATGCTCATGGGGGCTGACTATCTTCATCTGGTCCTAGAGGCACATTAAAATTGGAGATGGAATAGCCATACAAACTCCCCACAGGTATTGCTCTTTGGGTGACATAACTAAATACCATCTTACTACTGACACAGAAAACACAGAACATGAACAAAATTTACGCAAAACAAAACAAAATCACCACAGTCACAAATTTCTGACTATGTGACAAACTCGAACTACAAAACACTGTCATAATCCCACATCATTTGAATGAAAATGATTCCACATTGGATGAAGGGTTACAGCAGTTGTGACTATTAGAATCAGTTGGCATAAAGGACAGTACTATTACCATGAAGACCAATTGATGACAGAACAATTTAAGGATACATTACAACACAGAGACAATCAATACTATGTGGAGCTGCCTTGGAAAACACCTTGTCCAGAAATAATGGACAATTTGAAAGTAGCTAAGGCACATCTGTATAAAAATTACAGAAAACTAAAAAATGACAATCTTTTAGAACAATACAACAACATATTCAAGGAACAAATAGAAAGGGGCTTCATTGAAGAAGTTACTGATGAACCCTTTAAAAAACGAGGTTGTCATTATTTAACACACAGGGGAGTTTACAGAGAAGACTCATCCACAACTAAACTAAGAGTAGTATACAACTGTAGTTTAAAAGACACAAATTCTGTTAGTTTAAATGATTGTCTCATGGAAGGCCCAAACCTTGTCTCAGATCTTGTAAAAATTCTCCTTTGCTTCCGTTTAGACAATTATGCAGTACAAAGTGACATAGAAAAAGCATTCCTCTGTATAAATTTGAAGCTTGAGTATGATAAAAATCATCTCAGGTTTTTGTGGTTGAATGATCCACATGACCTTAACAAAGGTTTCAAAACCTACAGATTTAAAGTAATTATTTTTGGAGCAAATTGCTCTCCAAGTATTCTTGCTTTAACAATTAGAAACCACCTAAACTTATTTCAAGAGGACTTAACAGTTCAGTTTTTAAAACAAAACTTTTATGTGGATAACCTCATTGGTTCCACTGTAACTGAAGAGGAATTGCTTGAAATTTACCAAATGTCACAACCCATAATGAAGCAAGGAAATTTTGGATTGAGAGAATGGGTTTCTAATTCTCCTAAATTAAATGAACAAATAACAAAAGACAACAATGGGAACATTGAACCAAACAATTACACGAAAACACTTGGAATGCTTTGGTTTTTAAAACAGAATTCTGAACACGATGACACTCTTTGCACAAAGAGTTATAACTTAAATCCAAATGCCAATACAAAAAGACAAGTGCTTTCAGAATCATCCAAAATTTTTGACCCCATTGGATTATATTTACCAGCAACCATAAGATCCAAAATCCTTTTGCAAGACTTATGGAAAAAGAAAATTGATTGGGATGAACCACTTTCAGTGGAAGACCAACTTCATTGGAAAAAATTAGCCACAGACTTGAACAAAGTTCAAGACATCTACGTACCAAGATGTGCTGGCTACAGATTGAAATCGCAAACACTACACATTTTTACAGATGCCAGCACACAAGCTTATGGGTGTTGTGCCTATTTAACAAGTGAAAATGAAAGTAACTTGGTTTATTCAAAGGCAAAAGTGGCACCCTTAAACCAAAAGAAAACTGTACCACAACTTGAATTATTAGCTGTCTCATTGGGAGTTAAAACAGCAAACTTTCTTTCACAAGTGTATAAAGAAGTTGACATAACAAACATTTACTTATGGACAGACAGTCAAATTTGTCTAACATGGGTGACCAACACAGATACAACTTCTTGCAAAAATATATTTGTGAAAAACAGACTAACAGAAATCAAAACTGCAAACACAAACCTTGGTATCAAATTTAGGTACATAAAAACAAAGGAGAATCCTGCAGACTTTTTGACAAGAGGGCTCTCTTACAAGCTGTTGAAAACAAATAAAATCTGGTATGAAGGGCCCGAATGGCTAACATGTGAGGATCTTTGGCCAGCCAAAGTAGTTAACCTCACACTCAACTCTACAACAACTGAAAAGATCACTGAGGACAAACCTATATTTGACTATCACCTTTATTCAGACCTAAACAAACTCTTGAGAATTACAGTCTATTGCTGCAAGTTTGTCAATAGCTACCTTCTCAAACACTGTCCTCAGAAAGCCTTTTCTAACTTAACAGAAACTGCAACAAAATACTGGCTCAAACAGATACAAGCTTCAGAATTTGACAAGGAGTTGAAGTATCTTAGGTCCAGTAGCACATTAAACAAAGGTATTCCTTCACTTGTCATGGATCTAAATCTGTACCTGGATACAGAGGGTCTGATAAGGTGTAAAGGAAGGCTTAACAAGTCAACTTTGACTTACAACTCTAAGCACCCAATTCTTCTTCCAAGGAGAAATCACTTCACAAAACTCATCATCAGGGATACCCACAACAAAATACAC
Source organism: Bathynomus jamesi (assembly GCA_023014485.1). Lineage (NCBI taxonomy): Eukaryota > Metazoa > Arthropoda > Malacostraca > Isopoda > Cirolanidae > Bathynomus > Bathynomus jamesi. The sequence continues at coordinate 47,599 of JAJOZX010011437.1, forward strand.
CACATGGGAGTCCCACAAACCCTGACAGAGCTGAGAAAAACTTACTGGCTACCAAAGGGTAGAACTGAAACAAAGAAAATTTTAAACACATGCATTCCTTGTAAACGTATCCATTCACGACCCTTTAAGACCCCAAGCCCTCCAGACCTACCTGTGGAACGAGTAACATTTACTCGGCCATTTGAAACCACGGGTATTGACTACACTGGAGCGGTAAATGTGAGTTTTGGAGACAAAATGGATTCAAAGGAATACAAAGTGTACATTGTACTCTTCACCTGTGCTGCCACACGTGCCATATGTCTAGACATAGTAGAAGATCTGACAGCAGAAGCTTTTATTGCTGCTTTCAGACGATTTTGTGCACACAATTCTGTACCCAAAACTATATGGTCAGACAATGCCACATACTTCAAATCTGGTGAAAGAATTATTCATCAGATTTGTGACAGTGAAACAGTACAAACTCATTTAACCAAACACAACATAACCTGGAAGTACATTCCTGTTAATACACCATGGTATGGTTCAATTTGGGAAAGAAACATACAAACTGTAAAGAACTGCCTTAAAAAGACTATTGGGACAAAACATCTACAACTTTTTGAACTCATGACTATTCTGTCAGAAATTGAAAATGTTGTCAACAACAGACCATTAACTTATGTGGGAGATGGTATTAATGAGCCAGAACCTCTCACACCAAACCACCTAATTAAGGGAGAAACAGTAAACATGTTACCAGAATCTGAACATAACAGTACAGAGGATCCAGATTGGGAAATAGGACACAAAGAACTCAACACAAAATACCAACATTTGACACAAATCAAGACTCAATTTATAACAAAATGGAGAGAAGAATACTTAACAAGTCTTAGAGAAAGACATAAACAATTAACAAAACAAAGTTGGAATGATTCAGTCAAAATTGGGGACATTGTGTTGATACATGACAAGACACCAAGACAACATTGGTCAATGGGAAAAGTCTTGGAACTCAAAACTGGTGAAGACGAAGTTACCAGGGTTGTAAAACTGAAAACAGCAACTGGTGAGACCACCAGAGATATCACATTACTATATCCTTTGGAGTGTGGGGCTAAATTAGAACCATTACCCCAAAGGATGGATCAGGATACTATTGGGGAGGAATCTCTCAATGTGCCTGATGTAACTCAGACTAAACCAGACAGGCCTCAAAGAAAGACTGCTTTGAAAGCCAGAAAACTTTTACAAGAAAAAATTAAGACTGGTGACTTATAAACTTACACAAACTGAGCAAAGTTAAAATGCTTAATAACTTTACTTTAATCCCATAAATTTCCTATACCTAAAGGGAGTCAAACTGATTGACATAACTTTAACTAAACTTGAGAAGTTGGCCTCTTGAACTTTCATATTTGAATAGGTCTTGAGTAACCCTCTCTCCTAAATTTCTACTTCATTCTTTTGATCATTTTACATGTTTACACAGTTTGTCAAAAAATTTGATCTATAACATACAAATTTTTCTCCGGCCCCCCCCAGTATATGGAAAAACTATACGCGCTCACAACATGGTATCATATGTGGTACATTTATTTCATAATTAAATATAAATTATTAATTAATTGAATTAAATATCTATACAAAATTGCCTCGGGATTGGCGACATAGCCTATTGGGAATGAAATAATTGAATTGCCATACGTACAAAGAACCTGTATGTATGAATCAGCCTCACATAGCAACAAGAAAACCCAATTTATTGTTTAGTCTACCAAAGAAAAGTAGACTAAACAAAATTTGCTAGAACGGCAAATAATACACGAGAACCAAGGAACGGCTCTCAGGGCTGTTTATTCAAGCGAACGCTTTAAACGGGAGACGTTGTTTTCCCTCTAAGTCCTGAGTGAATTCCTTATAATATAAAACCTAATGACTATAAAAGGATAGGCCTATTCCTTCAGGGGTTTATATAGTGACTGCCTATATTAATTACCTTAAGTAAATTCGCCGCGTAACCCCATCGTGGCGGCCCTACACCGAAAATGACCGTCACGCCCTACATCGAAACAAACAAAGACCCAGCAAAAATAAGGTGAGCAATTTCAGTTTTCATTAACATAAGGCTTTCCCAACTCCCGCGCTAGAATTACCGTAATCAATATAAATATAAAGAGGTCCTTTAAAGACCTACATATTTATAACTCTCTAACGAAAAAGCATAGGGCTTTTGTCGGTAACCCTCCACTGAAGTCTGTTGGAAATTTCCAACGGATGAGGGCACAGGCAATCAACCCATAGCCCTATATAGTTTTTTCACAGGTTGTTACCACAGTCCCACTATCAAGGTCCAAGCTGTAGAGATTGAGGAACTTTGTGCTCCAGTCACTACTTGTTTAGATATGTCATATGTCCAAGAATTGCAAGTTAAAGGAATTAATTTGGGCAATAATAAGTTTGAAGGAACAGAAGATATTAGTCTTTTGATTGGAGCTGACTATTATTGGGATCATCACTGGTAATATTGTCCGCACATCTCGAGGCCCGGTAGCTATTGAAAGTAAGCTAGGGGATGCTACATGGTAGCTATTGCAATGAAATGGAGGTAAAGCTCTTTTGTTAAGATTGAGGAGAACAGCCATGGTTTGGAAAGGCATTTGAAAGCGTTTTGGGAACTTGAATCCATTGGCATAAAGGACAAACAGGCATGTACAGTGAACAGTGATGTTTTAGAGCAATTTGAAAAAGGAATTGGGTTTAGAGATGGTTGCTATGAAGGTGGCCTCCCTTGGAAGGATTCTTGCAAACCCGGTTCAAACCTTCAGCTAGCTAATCGGAGGTTGGAGACTTCATTGTACAGGCTAAGAAAAAATGAGGAGTTGTTAATTGAATACAATGAGGCCATCCTAAGCTATGTAAGGGAGGGCTATGCTGAAAGGGTGCAAGGTGAGCTGGTGAGCCAGGAGGCACATTATCTGCCACACCATGCAGTGGTATGGGGGGGACAGAACTACCACCAAACTGAGGGTAGTTTTTGATGGCTCAGCCAAGGACAAAGGTGGTGTGTCCTTGAATGACTGTTTGGATGCTGGGCCAAATTTAAATGCAGATTTATTTTCCTTGTTAATGAGATTCAGGTTTGGTAGCGTAGCATTGACTGCAGATGTGAAGCAAACCTTTTTGCGGATAAAGTTAAAACCAGAGGACAGAGATGCAGTAAGGTATCTGTGGGTGGATACGAAAGACTTGTTGGAAAATGAACCTAAGGTTCAAGCATATAGAATGAAGTCAGTGTTGTTTGGCCTCAGCTCTAGTCCATTTCTGTTGGCAGCTACTATGCAGTACCATTTTAAGAAATATTCTGAAGTCTATCCGAACACTATTGAACACTAAGGAAAAATTTTTATGTTGATGATTTGCTGTGTTCCGTGGATAATACAGAAATGGCTAAACAGATATTCATGGAGGCTCAAGCTATAATGAGGGAGGCTAGAGCTATAATGAGGGAGGCTGGCGGAACTTCGAAAATGGCAGACCAATCATTCTCAATTACAAGAGTTTATGAGTCAGTCCTGTGTAGTATCTGATGCAGCAGAAAGTATTGAGGATTCTGGTATTAAGGAGTTGTGGGCAATAGACGCAAAAGTGCTAGGCATTGTTTGGCAGCAAGGAGAGGATTTGTTTACCTTCAAGGGAAATCTTAGTAGAGCTGGCTGAGAATGAAACAAGGTGGACAAAACGTACAGCTCTTAGTTTGGCTTCAAAGGTCTTTGATCCTCTTGGATTCTGGCTCCATTTGTAATAAAGTAAAAAATATGGTTTCAGAGCCTCTGGGAAATTGGACTTGGCTGGGACCAAGAGTTACCTGATCATATGGTGGTAAGGTGGAGATATTGGTTCAAAGAATTGGCACATCTTGGAGACATTGAAATCCAAGATGGTACTTTGGAGAGTTGAACAATAGTCAGACAATTTGGAGCTGCACATCTTTTGTGATGCAAGTGAGGAAGCCTATGCAACTGTTTTTATATAAGAGGCACATTCAAAGAAAGTAAGTTGCAGGTTGGTTGCTGCGAAGAGTAGCACCTTTGAAAAGGCTTTCTGTTCCAAGGTTGGAATTGATGGGTGCAGTTATTGCTAGTCGGCTTGCAGTTACAGTGCAAAAGTCTTTGGCCCTCTATGAAATTCCAAGCTATTATTGAACAGACCACTATAGTTGGCACTGGTTAAGAAGCCAGGCAAGGAAATGGAAAACCATTTGTTGCCAATAGGGTGGAGGAAATTCAAGTACACACAGATCCCTAGCAATGGAAGCATGTCCAGGCACCCAAAACCCAGCTGATTTACCAAACGAGGAATTTCAGTGAAAGATCTTGCACAGTCAAGTTTGTAGTGGAATGGGCTAGAGTGGCTAAAACTGGAAGCGAAAACTGCCTAATCAGCCTATTGTAGGAGAATGCCAGGCTCAAGAAGAATGGGTGAGTGAAATGAGAAAATGCACTGTGAACAGTTGTCAAGTTATGCAGCAGGACCCATATTGAGACTTAGGACATTAGCAGTTTGAAAAGGTTGTTAAGAGTGACAGCATGGGTATATAGATTACAACAATATTAAGGGAGAAACAAGAAAGGAAGGAATTCTGAACAGTAAGGAGATTCAGCAAGCCAGGCAATACTGGGTGGTATATGTGCAGAAGGAAAATATTGGTGAACAGAGGGAATTACTCACCAGCCGTCCATTACAGGTTCTACCAACACTTCTGCTCTCAAGGGTTTGGATGTGTTTGGATCAGGATTTATTGAGAGTAGGAGGTAGACTACAGTTTTCTGCGCTTCCAGAGGAGAGAAAGACATCCAATTTTGCTACCTTCTGGGGGCACTTTGTGGAACTTTTGATCCTGGATACTCATCATAAGTTGTTACATGCTGGAGTTAGAGAAGTGATAATAGAGATCAGACAACAGGTTTGGATTCCAAAATTAGACAAGTAGTAAAAAGGTCTGCAAAATGTGTGGTTTGCAAGCGTTGGAGTGCAAAGCCTTATGAAAAGGTGGCTACTTCCAGAGAACGGTGTATCTATACTGCCCCATTTGATGTAGTGGGAGTAGACTTCGCAGGTCCAGTCTATGTGTATGAGCAAGGGGAGTCTAACAAAGGTATATGTCTTTTCACATGTGCTACCACCAGAGCAATCCATTTGGAGTGGTAAGCAACTTAAGTAGTGATGTATTTCTTTTGGCCTTTAAAAGGTTTGTGAACAGAAGGGGTTTCCCAAATAAAATCATATCGGATAATGCAAAAACCTTCAAAAAGGCTGCAAAGGAACTCCAAGAAGTTGGTCCATGCTAACAGAGGAAGGATTCCAATCCTACTTTTCACACCAAGGGGTGTAGTGGGAGTTATTGTTAAGAGAGCACCATGGTGGGAGGATTTTGGAAAGGCTAGTGAGAAGTGTAAAGTGTCCATTAAAGAACTTTTAGCTAATGCTCATTTGAGCAAAGAAGAATTCTGCACTGTTTTGTGTGAAGTAGAAGCAATGGTGAACAGTAGGCCTATCACTTTTGTTTATAACAGTATGCAGGGTGCAGAGCCATTGACACCAAATCATTTTCTTTGTGGTAAACGATTAACATCAAGCTCCAGTGTGCCAGAAGACTTGCAGCCTATCCAGAGCACTCAAGGAGAGTTAACCAGAAGGTTCAGGTACCTTGAAGAGCTACAAGATCAGTTATGGAAGAGGTGGCAGATGGAATACTTGCCAGAACTCAATTATTACTAGGCTGACCATACGTACCGTTTTGAACGGGACAGTACCGTTTTTTTTATATTTCCTGGCCGTCCCTGTCACTGAAGAATAATTGTAAGCTCAATATGTTTATGTACTTACTTTTTCATGAATACAGAATATTACATAACCCCGTCCCTTTTTTGCCATCCAATGTCCCGTTTTTGTCTCAAGGAAATATGGTGAGCCTAATTATTACCCATCAGGCAATGTAAAGGGCTCCAATGCAAATTGTATCCAGGTGGGAGAAGTGGTAATGATTGGGATGAAAGACCAAGGCAATGCTGGAAGCTTGGCATCATTGAAGAGTTGTTTGTTGGCAAAGACAATTTAGTTAGGTCTGCACTGGTAAAGACTTCAGGAGGAAAATTAAAGAGACCTATACAAAAACTCTATGCTTTAGAAATCAGCAAAAACACGGATAGTCAAGATGAAACATTTGAGTTACAGCTTCATGAAGAAGGCTTGACTAAACTTGCAGAAGGTAATGACAACAATGCCTCTTCGGTGGGGAGTGTTAGAAAATCTAGAAGAGGAAGAACCATTGTTGTCCCAAGGCGATATGATGACTAAGCTGATTGATGCAGCATTGCTTGTATATATTAAGTTAAGGTATATATATATATCCATCTCATAATTGTAAGGTTAGTGAAAAATTCACTTAATTTAGAGCTAGCATTTTTGGGCTCTTGTGGCATCATTGTTTGGGCACTCTTGTGGCATCATTTATTTGGGGGCGCTGCGCGTCTTTTCTACTCGTTTGTGGAATGCGGTACGTACAGGGTGTGGTCTTATAGAGAGCTCTCTTGCAATTCAGTTTGGTTGTTTAGATACAAGATTGTTGCAAGGTTTAGAAAGAAGACCATAAATAGTGCCCCGTTTGTTTTTTATCTTAATTTTATGCAACTGAGGCCTAAGGTAGGCCCACATCGAGTCAGCAACCCTGAGGTAGGACCTAATAGGACCTCCAAGTCCGTAAGTTTTTAATCTAGCTTAACTTGGGCTGTAGGTTGAACCGGCCCTTCAGAGCTTGGCCGTTCACGGCTCAGCTGGGATTTTGAACCCAATAAAAAAATAATAACTGCTATTTACCTTCTCTTCTGTAATCAAGGTTCAAGCTTAATATTTATATTAGGTTTATTCATATTCATATTTACTGTTTCTTGTTTGTATTACAATTTTGTAGACTTATCTTGATTCTGTGTTTTGTTTACAGGTGTATGAGTGTGTGAATTTTTGAGTTAAATAAAGCGTGGTTACCACGGGATTTTATTTATGTGAGGCGCTACACCTATAATGGGGCAAAGAGTTGCACGGTATTTTGATTTTTAGGTGTAATCTACTGAAATATGTATCATGTGGGTCTTTTGAAATGAATGGTCAGACCTTACCTGTAAAGAAAACATGTAAATACTTAGGTCATGTAATTACTCACGAGCTGCAACGTAAAAAGCTGTATGTACAGGGTAACATGCTCGTAAGGAAATTTGGTGTGTGTTCAGAATCAGTTAAAACTTATCGTTTTAAAACTTACTGTACTGCATTGCATACATCCCATCTGTGGTGGAACTATATAAAAACTGCTATGAATAAACTCTGTTGCTTGTAATAATATTTTTCGTATGCTATTGAAGCGCTCCCCTTTTCTTAGGCTTTAATCAACTTAACTGAACAACATTCCTGTTAATATAAATAATAATAATATAGTTATGGTACACAAAATATATATATATAATCAATGACACAAGTTATAATAATAATAATATAGATATAGTAAATATAGGACATTTATATGAATTATTTATACTACAGATTAGGATTAATTACATCAAAGAAAATATCATTATCTTGATACAATAAAGTATCTCGCATCTCATCAGTTTAATTCAGACATCATCAGATTCATCAATTTAATCGAATTGAATATAAACACAAATGATTTTACTTAGGTATAACATTCTAATAAAGTCATCATAAACCTGCAAAATAATATTACAGCTATGTAGGGAACCAAAATGGTGTAGTGCCAATTTTATGTTTACTATGCGCAACCTACCTACCAGCCAAATGTTAATCCGGAAGAATATATATAATTTCATTACTAGGGTCCAAAACAGCTCTAATGTGTTACTGTACAATGTTCTGTCTTCAGATACTGTGTACCTCTCACCTATATGGCAGTCTTGGTTCAGACAACTGCTGGTTTACAATACCTTATTTCTGTAATGTAGCAAAGATTATATATGCATATAATAAGGGTTATAGGTGTTATAAGATGTTTCATGTAATAACAATATACATAAAATTGTCCAATAATTAATCAAACAGTATGCCAGTATGCTAGGTTAAGTGGCTATGTTGGCCTTATTTTTGTATTAAGTTCAATGTATACGTAAGATTGTACTTGTATGTTAGGTTAAATGGCTATGGATTGTGAATGATCCGCAATAAAGATGTTTTGTTTGTTTGTTTGTATAGGTGATGTCGTTTTCTACACCATATTGTTCACATATCTTTAATAGTACTCTCAGCCCATGGGGAGAGGGTGACAGAAGAACAAAGTCATCAACATACATTAAATGATTAATTTTTTTCCTTTCCAATGACACAGCCAGTACGTGCAGTTTTTATTTCATTGGTAAGGTCATCATCGCACAGAACATTTGAAAAGTTAAAAGGTATATATATATATATAGTCAATACAGTCATCCCTCGTTATTCGCGGGAGATACGTGCCGAGAATCTTCGCGAATACTCTTTACAGAATTACTCAGGCCCTACGAAAATTAAAAATAATTACCTAGATTACATTTTAAACATGTGCATAAGTAAATAATGAGCAGAATATGCATAAATAAATACCTGCAAGGCATTTTAAATATATTTATAGAAATAATGAACAGAATTTTAAGTACACTGTATGCATAAATAATAACAGAATATATTTTAAACATGCATAAAAAGAAATACAGCAAGGGACAATCACCATCCCAAGACGACGTTGAAGGCCCCATTCGCTGATAATGATGAACATGATGGTGGTGAGGTTACTGTGCCTCGGTTGAAGACGCAGGTGCGTTTCCTACCTCAGGGGCGACAGGGGAGGGTGGTGGAGGGTGGTCTGCGGCAGGGTTGGAGGTTGTTTGTTTAAGCTTAGGGGCCATAGTTCATTGTTATAATGCGAAAAATAACACTAACACAAACAAAGTATGCTTACTCGGTCGTGGCGCGGCACGAACTGAGGCCGAGTCAGTGCTTCCAGGAGTCGCGTTCGCTCTACCCTAGCTCGAAAGTGATATTACCCTAGATTGCAAATGATTACCCTATATATATATATATATAAAATTGCTGGTCGTTTCTTCCTAGTTTAGCCTCTAGAATCTAGATATATCTACATATATTTTTCTTCTAGTAACAGGAAAAATTAAAGAAATGGCTGTATCTACATATATTTTCCTTCTAGTAACACACACACACACACACAAAGAAATCTGCAAACTACAGTATATGCCGGTACCGTACCATATATTATTATATTTGTTATATATGCCGTGATTACTTCGACTCGGAGCATTCAGCGCATGTCGCATCACTTTTTACGCAATTTATCGCTTTAATAAGCTTTTCATTGATGTCCATATTGTGACAGATAGTACCTTATTTTTTAGGTAATAGACAGCATGTAGCAGGCCACATAAGGTTTCATTTTTCAAGCTTGATCTTTGAGAAGTCTTGGTGAGATTAAGCTGGCTGAAAAACCGCTCGGCTGAAGCATTAGAGAAAGGTAATGAAAGAAGGGATGAATAACAAGCGTAAGGTTTTGATAGCAAGGAAGACCAGCTTCATTTTTCCTGCTAAATACTATACTCCAGTACTTAGTGAAGGGAAGCTGAGATGACAGCTCTTCATCTAAATAATGTGTTCTCCATTCCTCATCGAGTTTATTTTTGTCTGCCCATTTTTTAAGCTGCGGTATTTCGTCGAAAAGAAATGCTAATGATGGTGGTCTTAAATTTGACGCTGCTTTAGGGTCAACACAAGCGACTATGTCATGAATGTTGTCATTCAAGGAGAACCTATCTTGAATTTGAGCAACAGATTCTACTAAGAACGACTTACAATTCTTAAAGAATTGTAAAATCTGTTCCCTTGTAATAGTGTTTGACTCCCTCAGTTCAGCTATGGTATCTACTGCAGTTAAGCCAACGTAAATACTTTCATCTGGGATAAAGGCACTGGAAAATGCTGGATGGATAGGATTTAGCATAGAAATTTCAGCATTTTTTACATAGCTTGTGCTCATAAAGTCTGAGCAGAAATTTCGGATGAGCTTGCAAGTTTCAGATTTAATACAAAAAAAATTAGGCGATTCTGACTGAAAGAGTGTGTTGAAGCTATTAAACATGCCCAAATTGTAATCTAGGAACTCTAAATATGCGCGCGTTAGCTTGTTATTCAGCGCTTCAACAATCATGTCATTCACATGAGTAGGATCACTAAAAGCCAAGTGTGTAAAATAAAGCTGTAAGCGTCCCACTGTTCCAATAACCTTTTCACGCATGTATGTAGTGATAACCATCTTGTTTGACCCGGAGAAAGGATTTTGTGAGGCTCAATATGACAAACTTTTGGAATTCCTGAAATGCACGCTGCCTCTTTGAACTTAGATTAAAATGTGAAAAGATATTACGGCACAAATCTTCAGTGTATGTGGGAAGTTTAAGGCATGCTTTTGATGCACAAAGATGGATCATGTGACAAGAACATTTTACTATGATGATATGGGGAATCACTGATTTAAGCAAAGTTGCCACTGAATGTTTGGTTCCCATCATGACATTAGTTGTATCCGAACAAAAACCTATTATATTTTCAAGGGGAATGTTTCTTGAAATAAAGCATTCTTTGAGAGCCGTGAAAATACCATTTGCAGAACTATCACACACTTCAATCAAATCGAAAAATGAACTTTCGAATTTTCCTGCATGGAAATATTGTACAGTACAATCACACACAACTGTTTGCATGTGCTTCTGTCAGTTGTTTCGTCAATAATTACAGAAAAAAGGCGTTCACGTAGAACTGAGCAAAGTTCATCGACAAAATGCCTACCGAATACCTGTCTAATAATATTAGATGATCTTTGTTTACCCAACTTAACCTTTTTCACTGGAACATTTTCAGGAAACATTACTTTTAAAAGATCAAGGAATGGTTCGCACAAAGATATCGGTAAATGATGTTCTGATAAAAAGGCACATATACGGAGCTCAATTTTGCAAGCTGATTTCTCAACAGGATCATTTGACAAAATATAGCTTGCAACTGAACGTGTTTTACCTATCTGCAAACTCAATTGTTTATGTCTTTGTGATTGTCCGTGTCTAGTAATTTCAGATTTACCGCAGGTTATATCGAGATTGCATATTTTACAAAATGGAATGCTTTTCAGTGTTGTTGATCTCGTTGATTTCGCCAGCCAACCAGAGAACTGAGGTTCTGACAACCAGCTTTCCTTCCACTTTTGTGTGTAAGTCTGTGATTTACTGGTCTTTGATTTCTTCTTAGGGGGTGTAACGGGATCATCTACAATGGAAGTACTTTGCCGATGTTCATCCATTTTGTGTGATCCTACAGAGACAAATTAATTTCATAGATACTCAAATGGAGCCATGACAAAACGTATATATTTTACACATAATTAAGTATAAGATTTCTTGTAAGACAATTTCCGTTTTTTTTTGTTAAAATGCAAAGCTTATATATGTTATCAACCAAATGAGATATATAATTCAGTCGAAGGTTATAGAATATCACAAAATATACGTAAAACACTCATTTAAAATAAGGAGTTTCTTATTTTCACAAATTAGATAGCATAGTACCTGTGCAAAAAAAGTTTCTTTGAGACTATAACTCATGTTTAACATGTTTAACCTAACGAGACTAAATTGAAGATTTTTTTGTATGAAAATTGCTTTTCTAAGGAAATGCACAGCTATTTTTTACATACTCATCATATAATTCAGTTGAATATATATTACAGAATATCAAATAATATACGTAAAACGTGAATTTAAATTGGTAAAGAATTCATCCTTATTTTCACCAATAAATAATATAGTACCCGTCCAAAAAATATATATATCGTTTTCTTTGACATGATCAGGTCTCATACATGTAAATCTATCTAAACTAACTTTTATTAGGTTCGTTTTATTTTTATTTCAAGAATCATATATTTCAAGCTTTCAAATAATGTAACTTTTTGTATCCTCATGAGAAGATATAGCACGGGTGAACTAGTCGATGTTAGAATATCAGTAATACTAATACTTTAATGGAAAACAGTTGGCTTATTCAAATAACCTAATGTAGGGTTACCAGATTGAGCTTGTAGCTAATATGGGAATTTAAAAAATATAATAATTTAAAAATACATAATATGACTTTGAATAATGATGCCTATAAAATTTATAAAACTTTCGTTTATCTAAAATAAGGTGAAATTTTTATGCACAATTAAGCAAACAGCACATTTTTTAAATCATAAAATTGTCGAATTATCCAATCGAAATGGGAAGTGACTAATGCTTGTTAGCCTTTAAATTCCTAAAGCTATGTCTAAAA
>JAJOZX010011437.1:65000-77500 GCA_023014485.1 Bathynomus jamesi
ATTTAAAGAGATTCCTCTGCTGGGGGTGCCCCCCATAGTACTCTGAGGTATTGAAAAACTCATGATCTTCACTTGCCCCACAAACACCTTTAAATGGGAGACCCAAGATGGGTGCACACACATTTCTACATTACTGTACAGTCTTTACAGCCACACCTACATTTTTCCACCTAAGTGTATATATTGTAATGTATATGGTTGTAAATTTTGACTTCGTCCACCATCGATATGGACCGTGACTTATTTTTCGTGACAAGGTACTAGTATTGATGGATACCGTAATGAAATTGACTGGATTCTTTGGATCTGATATATTTGCATGTCGGTTATAAATAGATATAGAGTGTAACATATTTGTGGATAGTAGTCTATTATGACTTGATCCTCTGGATCCAGAGATTCTATCTTTAGTTTTAAATCGATAATTAATTAGTTTTGCTAAATTGGTCATTGCCAATGTACAGGAAGTTGTTACATAAATTTCTTATGTTCTTGTGGTTCGGAACCCACGTAAAATTGTAGGTCCCCTCCGCCACCACGGAGGACATACACAATTACGAACACAGTTAGGTAGACCAGCCATGAGTAGATCCTAGGGTCTTTGTTGGTCTGAAACATTATATATATATATATATATATATAATGTATAATGGTATATATATATATATATATAAAATGTATAATGGTATAATGTTTCAGACCAACAAAGACCCTAGGATCCACTCATGGCTGGTCTACCTATCTGTGTTCGTAATCGTGTATGTCCTCCGTGGTGGCGGAGGGGACCTACACTTTTACGTGGGTTCCGAACCACAAGAACATAAGAAATTTATGTAAAAACTGCCTGTAAATTGGCAACGACCAATTTTTACGAAACTAAATAATTATCAATTTAAAACTAATTAATTGTCGATTTAAATCTAAAGATAGAATCTCTGGATCCAGAGGATCAAGTCATAATAGACTACTATCCACAAATATGTTACACTCTATATCTATTTATAACGGACATGCAAATATATCAGATCCAAAGAATCCAGTCAATTTCATTACGGTATCCATCAAGTCACGGTCCATATCGATTGCGGACCAAGTCAAAATTTACAACCATATATATTACAATATATACACTTACGAGGAAAAGTGTAGGTGTGGCTGTAAAGACTGTACAGTAATGTAGAAATGTGTGTGCACCCATTTTGGGTCTCCCATTTAAAGGTGTTTGTGGGGCAAGTGAAGATCATGAGTTTTTCAATACCTCACAGTACTATGGGGGGCACCGCTCGGTAGAGGAATCTCTTTAAATGGGGTGTGTAAGGACAGAGAGTATCCCCTAACCCAAGACGCTGCCTCCCTATATCCCACAACACTTGTGTTGAGCTGTGGGATCTATCCCCACAAGGCCTTAATTTTACTATCTTAAACTATATCCAATCTATCAACATATGCGTCTAATCGATTTTTAAACATGTTTATAGACGTGCTACTATTTACTTCTACCGGCAAACTATTCTAGCTATTTACTATTCTATGCTTAAAAAGGTTTTTCGCAACTGCTGTCTCGAACTTTCTACTTGTCAACTCACACCCGTTATTTCTAGTCCTATTATATTGAGATATTTCGAAAAAGCTATCTCTATCTACGTTATTGAACCCATTCATAATTTTGAAAACCTGGATTGGATCACCCTTAACCTCCTTGTCTCGAGTGTTGTCAATTTTAACTCCTTAAGCCTATCCTCGTACGACTTTGACCTAAGCGACGGAATCATCTTAGTTGCTCGTCTTTGAACTCTTTCGATTTTGTCTATATCTTTGCGCATATGCGGATTCCAAAATTGGACCGCGTACTCCAAATGGGGTCTAACTAATGATTTATAAAGTGGAACTATAATATCGCGCGATTTGTACTCAAAATTTCGAGCTATGAAACCTAACACTTTGTTCGCCTTATTGACCGCTGCTGTACTTTGTTTCGCTACTTTTAAATCACTAGTGACTATAACTCCTAAATCTTTTTCCCGCTCTACGCTTGTTAAATCTTTCCCTGACATACTATACGCAAAATTACCGTTACGCGAACCTATATGCAAAATTTTGCACTTATCCACGTTGAATCTCATTTGCCAAGTGACTGACCAATCAACGATTTTATTCAGATCTTCCTGAATTTTACCTCTATCTTCGTCATTAATCGCCCTACCACCCAGCTTCGTGTCATCCGCAAACTTTGAAACTGTACCGACTAGGCCGACATCTAAATCGTTAATATATATAAGAAAAAGCAAGGGGCCCAATACAGAACACTGAGGAACGCCACTCGCTACATTAGCCCAACACGACTCCGCTCCATCAACGACCACCCTCTGTTTCCTACCTCGCAACCACTCTTCTAGCCAATTTATTACTACACCCCTGATTCCATGAGCCTTAGTTTTTTCAATGAGTCTTTTGTGCGGCACGGTGTCAAACGCTTTTTGAAAATCTAAATACACTACATCAACCGCTCGATGTCTATCGTAAACGTTAACCACGCTTTGGAAAAATTCTAAAAGATTAGTTAAGCAAGATTTGTTTCGCCTAAATCCGTGCTGCGTATTTCTAACTAGCTTATGGAATTCTAAGTGTTCGACTATACGATCCCTAATTATTGATTCCAGTAGCTTACCTACAACAGACGTTAAACTGATTGGCCTATAACTTCCCGCCGCACCTTTATCGCCTTTCTTAAAGATAGGTGTTACGTTTGCTAACTTGAAATTATCTGGTACGCACCCCTCAGAAATAGACGCATTAAAAATCTTTGTTAGCGGCACAACAATGCTATCTTTTAATTCTTTTAGTTGTATGGGATATATGGAATCCGGCCCCGGTGATTTACGCGTTTTCATTTTATCAATATAGCGCATTACTTCCCCTTCACTAACGACAATATTATCCAAAATATTACCATCATCAAAAGGTATTATGTCTATGACCGTAGGGATATTCGTTACATCTTCTATAGTAAAAACTGACGTAAAAATTCGTTTAGCAAGGTAGCCATTTCCTTGTTTTCAGAAACTAGATCTCCGTTTACATTTTTCAATGGACCCAAGACACTTTTTACTGGATTTCTATTATTGACGTATTGAAAGAATCGCTTGGGGTTTTCTTTACCGTCACGAGCTATGGAGATTTCAAATTCGCGCTTGGACTTTTTTATTACACTTTTCGCTTCACGCCTCAGAGATATGTAGTTGTTTCGTAACAACAAATTGTCTTTATCGCACTTATGTTGCCTATAAGCCCTATCTCTACTCTAGAAGTAAACCACAAAGGCTTGTTTACTTTCGCACGCTTAATTTTGTACGGTACACATTCCTCATTTATAGTCCTAAATACTGTTTCGAACGATTCCCACATTAGTTTTGCGTTGGAGTTCCCATCACGTTTTCCCAATTGACGTGTGACAATTTATCTCGAATTTACAAAAGTCTAGTAGTATAGACGCAAAAGGTTAGAGTGCAGGAATGTTGCAATTTATTACGTAATGTTGCAAATGGGGGTGATGGTTGTTGCAATGGGGTGTTGCAAAAATATCCCTGCAAAGGGGGGTGGGGATGCTGCAGGTGCAACAAGGGGGGGTCATGAAACTTGGAGGCGGCGTTATCCCCCAAGAGAAAGGAGGAGAGGTGTTCACCTGGCAGGAGCCAAGTGCATATTAAGACTTCAGCCGAGTAGGCGTTGTTTTATAGGCTCCTAATCAGCCAGTTGGCTTAGAAGGCGTAAATGGCTCGAGTTGCCAGATACCACTTTTTAGCATTATTATGGTGAGTTGTCTCACTAAACAATTAAAAGATTTCGTTCCATCAGATACCATTGCTCAGGTACACAGTTGCCAGATTGTACCATTTATTTTCTTAAAAGTTGGTTTAGAATTCCGCTAGTAGGTTTAGAAGGCGTAACATGATATAATTATCCAAAATAATTAAGTAAAACAACATTGCATCATTCTGTTTATTATAAATATATAGAAAATAAATATACATTTCAATAATAAGAAATATACACACACATACAATTATGTATATATAGAAAATAAATATGCATTTCAATAATAATTGAGGAATATGCATATAATCCGTCAATATAACAGTACAGGAGAAATACACACACACAATAATGGGGATATATAGAAAATATATATACATTTCAATAATAATAGAAATGAGGAATATGCATATAATCAA
This sequence comes from Bathynomus jamesi, assembly GCA_023014485.1. NCBI lineage: Eukaryota > Metazoa > Arthropoda > Malacostraca > Isopoda > Cirolanidae > Bathynomus > Bathynomus jamesi. Next base: position 69,233 of record JAJOZX010011437.1, read on the forward strand.
AAAAATATACACACACACACACAATTATGGAGATATATAGAAATAAATATACATTTCAATAATAATAGAAATATGCATATAATCCTTCAATATAACAGTACAGGAGAAATATCACACAAATATGTTAAATACATTTCACTTTTTTTTTCAAAATACTAAACTCGCACTTAATCGAGTTTACAATTATATCATTATTGCTCTGCATTACGCAGTATATGCGGTTTAATAATATTTCACCGCTTAAAGTATAGGGAAACCTGTACTCGATTTGAAGGGCTTCCATATCGTTCAGTACTATTTTTGTTCCAACTTTACAACCGGTTGGTAAGTCATCTTTAAATACGTCTAGAATACAATCAAAAGCACGCACAAAGAGTTCATCGTTAGCTACATTATTAAACACAAGTTTATAAACACGCTTTTCCAATCGAGGGTTTATTTCTACCGACTCGAGCTTTTCAATCGTGAACTCATCTTCACTCAACATAGCGGCAATTGAAATAATCTTCTAAATCGTTACGACAACTGCGCGTTATATAAAGAAATAGTTCTTCAGGGTGAACGGTGTAGGTGAGCTCAGCCTTGTACCGATCAATTGCTTTGTACCAAAGTTCATGGTATTTCAAAGAGTCTAAACTTTTTAAATAAACGTCAGCTCTAGACCATTCTCACTTGTTCAGCCCTACACTCGGTAAACCCATCGAGCAGAGCGGTGTATGCGTATTCAAGTACTGTATCAAAATAAAGCATATCCGTAACACGCGCGTCTAATATAGGTTTCAGCTTGCGGAATCCGACGATTTCAAACATTCTGTCGAGGATGAAACGGTTTCGCGTAGGAACAAGAGCGTTATTATCAGAAGCATTCTTCCACATCAGCCGTATATCAATGCACGGCCGATCGTTATTTATACACAACGTACATACAACGGCGTATGAGGGTGCGTCACTAATCTGCTCTCTTCTTGTACCTACGTTAGCAGGTATTTTATAACGATCTTCACTCCACTTCTCAACTATCACGAAGATTCTATTCATCTCCTCGACACTTAAATAAACCCGTTTGTTTGTTTGTCTACATTCCGTTTCCAGTACATAGCTAACGGTACCGGATTTACGCCTGAACACGCGCAACGATTTCGTACGGACACATCGTACGAGGCGTTGAGAATGCTGCTCAAAGGAAGTTCCATCGTATTCGAGGAGCGCACGTCCACTCGGTTCAAGCTCTGAGATAACTATGAGCCGTGTGAGGCACGCAGGTAGGCAGGAACGGTTCGACGGGCGGCTGACTCGATGATACGTGAATGGGGTTGTTCGAACTCGTATGATCCGCGAGTCGCACCATAATCGAATTGTTGTACATATTGGGTAGGTGTTTTTCCGGTACAAGAATTAATTTCGGTTTTATCACTACCAGACTACGCACCAGACAGTTTACCTCAGGATAATTTTCACGAACTAGGCACATTTTATGTTTTACTAAACATCTTCACACTCCGGCGCACTATTTGAGAGGAACATATGCTCATATTTTTCCTTTCTGCCCATCAAACGATACTCGTCTCTAAAGTCTGTTAAAAACTCACGCAGGGCACTAGCCACAACCTCACTACGAACCTCATCATGATATACATTAATATAGTGATAAAAATACTTAAGATTGTCCATGATCACGAGATTCACATTTTCAGTCGTAGGGTATGAGTAATCGACATGGTGTAACGACGTAATACCGCTTGTCACACCACCCATCCGCAAGACTCATTATCCATACCTGCTGCTTCTCTTCTGCACGCGTTGTTTCTTTTACTTCACGGTATATGTGAGACTTTATAAAGTTTAGCTCTGCAGCATACTTCAGCACATCGTCTGTGCAACGAAAGCCTTCAACGGTCTCACCAGAACATCCGTAGAGTATTTGTACATCTTGCAACTTCGCACAATCCAATGTGGTTTTAAAAGAGGCATAGGAGGGGGGAATAGGAAGTTTTTCGGTATCCACCACATCCTGGCACTTTGCTGAATACCATTTCATAAACGTTGTGCAAGCAATATTAAAGGTAGCCATTTGAATACACGTCTGATCTCCTTTTTTTCTTCTACGCTGGCGAATACACGTCTGATCTCAAGGGCTTACTGCAGTCGACTGACCACGCAGGGACTCCCAGATAGTAGCATGACTCACGTTGCTGATCTTACAGTGGGCGGAGCTTAGAACTTTCACCTGCGCACACACACACACACAAACACACAAAGGAGAAAGTGAAACGCTAATTGAAACATGATTTATTTAATAAACGAGATATTCAAGTTATATATATTTACAAATACGATTTAATAAACGAGATATTCAAGTTATATATATATTTACAAATACGTGTAATAAATCAATAGATACATCAAAGATTATATACAAGACTTTTACAAATACGTGTGATAAGTAAGTTAACAATAGAAGCATCAAACGTTATGGTATCGAAAGGGTACGGTATCATAGGTACCAGGTAACTGGTAACATTTCCTATAGGTGTTACGGCACACCTTCGTACCCCTAAGTTCCTTCACGCCCCCCAGCTTCTGCGCCCGAAAATTGTGGGTGCCTACAATTAGTTGGGGAGGTCGTTCGCCCTCATCATCGTCCAAACACACTAGATCCTTCAACGATTCAAAGTTAACAACCCGCCGATTCGCATGGTTGAGCGTAATACCCTTTGCCTTCACGATATATTTCATATCCTCCCCCACCCTGACCCGTACCCCATAAGTTTTAGGTCCTGTTGAGACAAAAGAGTCGGCGTATGCGTTGTCCCCATACTCATCCTTGATCTCATCAGTGAGTTCGCCGAGGAACTCCCCAATAGCGGGCATGTATTCACCCTCCCTCTCTGTGAATATCACGCTATCTGTATCGGCATACAATACTCTCCGCCCAAGAGAATGCAATAGACCCCAAAGTTTTATACGGGCGTAGGCTGTTGTGAAGCTGGCCACAGGTATGTTTGTAACCCTTGAGGTATCTGTGGCCAATTCAGTGTTGTTGTACTTTATTATGTAAGTATTACCTACATTCACGATCTCCATGACCTCTTTATCGGGAGCATTGGCATAATCCCAGACATCACTATAACTTTGTGCCAAATGAATGTTCCCTTTGCCGGTATTCTGCGCAAATTTTCCCCATAGACTGTTTAGACAACTTTGCACTAAAGCGCTTGCCAGGATTCTTTGCAATTTGGGCACGATCAAGTTGTATACCTTCGCGGTCGCGGTAACGTTGAATATAGGCAGACTTTTCATCTTCGGTATCAACTCCTCGCGGATACCCTGATGCCTCAACCTTATCCTTCAAAAAGGCGTTTATATATGGTGTGAAAAGGTTGGGTAGCTTCTGAAACCTCCACACCTCATGCATCTTCAGTATTCTAACCATGGCGTACGGCTAGGGCCAGCTCAGGACTTGTATATACGCCTCTGATCTTACGCTGGTGGGGTATATGGTTACAATCGCCGTTATCCTCTTCCGCGCACTTCACGCACAGGGGAAACATGAGCTTGTCGTCGATAACGACAGGTAAGATTGGCATCCATAAATTGCGTGGGGGGAGTACGTCTACGAAAGAGAGCCCAAAGTAACGATCATTCAAATTTCTTGAAAATTCATTGATGGAGGCAGGTTAGGTCCCACCAGTTTCTCAGGAGCGCCCACGGGGTACGGATTGTTCTTCATCACGTATGGGTATAAAGAACAGAAATCGTAGTAATGGAGCTTCACGCCCCGTAGGTGGAAAGTATAGTCTGAATGGATTTGTACGTCCTCCAAACAAGCTATCACCACATTTGAGAGGATCCAGCACCATTGAACGCTTGATCGTGTTTATTTCCTCACGGTACACCTCGTCTGTCTCCATCCGTGCATCATATTCATGCTCCCACAAGACTTTGTGAGTGAACTGTGATCCTATAAGTTGATCGCGGGTGCGGGTCCATGCAAGACAGTCGGCAGGAGATCTACCGTGGATATCTCCGGCGATTCCGCACTCAGGACGGGGGCATCCATGCCACCAGCATCCGTTAAAGGAGTACACAGTCTTCACACCAGTGACACGGTTTTCACTTAACCCATCAACCCAAAAAACACGTCCATTAATCTTAATGGGTACTTCACCCGTGTTGCGGGCGTGCTTTATGTATACACCTGTCTGTTGCTGTAGGTGTATGAGCCAGTAAATAGCCTTGTGTCCGTAACTGCGGGGGTTGTTTCGGTGAATAATGGCTAAGGTGTCTTTAGGCATGAAGTTATTCTTGAACACCGTAAAACATAATGACGCGATGGTGGTTGCGACTTGCAGCGGATCGCATTTGAAACGGGCTATGTACATCCTTCTAAAGGCCTGGAAACATACTCTAAGCACGCGCACATCATTCACGCAATAACGCTCACATTCATCAGCTATATTATAAGGGTTACTTTCATTAAAACTGTTGTAGTATCGATCAAAGTCTTCACGTTCATATACAGTCATAGTTAAAATAATGTTTGGGTGGTGGTGGGCCTACGTAGTTTAAAGTCTCGCTGGTGAGGAAAGTGTAAGGGAAGTATCCTTTGGAAACTTCAGCTACTCCCATCACCTTGGGTAGCTTTGCTAATTTACAAGGTGTGAATAATAAAGTGTCTTTAAATTGTACATTGCCTCTTATTTGCATCTGTATTAATTGTTAAATTGTACATTGCCTCTTATTTGCATCTGTATTAATTTGTTGCCTCTTTCAATGGATCACCTGTAAATATCTCAGAGGATTCGTGTTCAAGCAACTCCTTATAAAGGAACTGCGTGTCAAACTTTGCCCCGTTATGGGCGAGAATATACAGTCATTTTTTTGAACTTGTCGGCTAACTTGACAATATAGGACACAAATAGTTTCACAGGACTATCGCGGACATTCGTTTTAAAAACGTTTGTCCGTTTACCGCATTTGGGGCACTCGTCACATTCGATCCCCATACACTCATCACAGATGGTCTGGCTCACAAGTAAATGTGGAATTACCTCTTTGGTTTCAGCGTTCGTATATTTCTATATCGTAGTATACAGTTATACAAGGGTTATTTTTAGGCTTAGCATCTTTCATATAACATACATGCTTTACTCCATCCGCCTTATATTCCTCCTGGCATGTAGGACAGTGAATTTCGTCACACTTGTGCTTAAATTTCCCCCAATTATCCATTGTGTGAAACATACCACATTCACAGATTCTCATTTTCCTGCACGTGCCAATTGATTTATGGAAATCAAAACAGCTATTATTGAAAAATGTGCGTCTACACACATCACAGTCTCTTCTCAGCTTCAACTACACGGCTTTCACATTTGGTGCTTTTACTCTGTTCACATACCATGTGACATTCTTTACAATGTCTCACTATATCATCCGCAAACTCGAGGCCCCTTACACAAATCATGATGTCTCCCATATTTTCGACTTTTGTCATAACTCGCGTAAAGCCACCTTATATTACGGATGGGGAGATACGTTGTCCCTGACAATCCTAAAATAAGTAGGGGTCTTGTACGATCTCTCACACAGCTTTTAAAAACATATACAGTCCTACGACGATCATCCAACCCAAATACAACTATACGGACATTCATTTCCTGTTCTACTCTTCTCAACTCTTCAGGACCCATATTACAGTCAAATTCAAGTTCACAGTCTACAGCTAGTTTACGGGCACGCTCCACGACCGTAGGCAACCAAATTTTTGGGGGCCTGTGTATTTTGTACAGTAAACATACGTGCTAAGAGTACTGCTATAAAGCCGCAACCACGATCGACGTTTATATTCTTTCGGTAAATAATCGGAGAATTGAAGTTAAGAGTATACGGTATGGCACTATGACCCGCAACACCGAATACACGATCAATATTTACCGTGAAGTTGTCCATATTAAAGGCTATACTACTTTGGGCGGCTTGCATTATACGTCCTAATATATTCTACATCTACATATTCTACATCACCGTCAGCTGACCCGAATCCAAAGGACAGACTCGTCCTGACTTCACGCTCGTCGCGATTCTGAAGAGCAAACTCTACAATACGCTGTACAACCCGGCGTAGCCCGCGCTCAATTCCATTGCTATACATGGCTCTAGGGTCGACCCTGACTCTATACCGATTTCTAGTCAAGGCTGGGGTGGGGGCTGCGGAGCGCATCAACTCAAACGTTATATCATCCTCAACAGAACGGGGGGCAACTGTGGCGATGAATTAGGGATATATTAGCGGAAGGTGCTGCTGGGGGCCTGTTGCGTAGGAGGTTGAGGGTTGGGGATCTATTATTGTAGACTTAACAGAACGGGGGGCAACTGTGGCGGATGAATAAGGGGATATATTAGCGGGAGTGCTGCTGGGGGGATTGTTACGTAAGAGGTTGAGGGTTGGCGATATATACTGGTGCAACAGTCGCGTATTCGGTCGTTTATACCTGACGTGGGTTCTCTTCATCATACCTCCGCTTTGGACGTGCTACCGGTATCGCTGTGAGGGTTCGTTGGCAGGGAGGAGATCACAACTACACTGTCGTCGAGGTCATCCGTAATGTCAATGATGGGTGCTGTACCTCATCGTCATTCACGGTTCTGTGGAGAAGAAAACAAAATATAAGGAACAGCACTCAAAATTTGTAATATTTTGTAAATGACCCACTATGAGCAATGTTCCCTCTAAGGTGTGCGCGTGTGCGCGCGCACTGCGTTGTGAAACCCGCGCACACAGCAAAATAAAATGCGCACAGGCTCAAGCGTATCATGAGTCACGACAGTAAATGAGTAATTTCAAAAATATACCGTCACTCACGGTCTGACCATTTGCATGAACATAGTCTATACTTGATAGTCTATTTAAATTGCTAAATGCTAAAAATTGTTTTGAGAAATGATAACTAAAATAGTAATTTTCAATTAATGTTATTTTTATTTTATTTCTTTATTTTGTTGAATTTTATTTTACTATTTTTTATTTCATTCATATTTTTAGAATAGATAAAATGTTTTCTTTTTAAGAATATAATATTGTAAACAGTTTTTTAATATCCATTTAATAGTACCGTAATGATCAAGCTATCACCTTATGGAAATAATATTTATTAAGTATTTAATATTTATATATATTAATTTGAAGATAATAGCGCTCAGAAAAGTTTGCACAATTTTCACCATGAATCTAAATGTATGCACAACGAAAATTTCTTGTGCACACGGACTAAAAAAAATTAGAGGGAACATTGCTTAGGAGTGTGACGTTTAGAATGGACTCTGTAGAAAAATTCAGATTCACGAGCCCATCCACATGATTATATCTGGACCTACAGGAGTGGTAAACTGTGTTTATGCTTAAAATCATTAAAGAAAAGGGATAGATGTTCTCGAAATTTGTGCATAAAGTTATATGGTGCTATTCGACGTATCAATCATGTTCAAGATTACAGATATATTTTGTTCCATAAAGGCGTATATTACGTTAATTTCGTTAAAGGGAAATGAACATACATCATTGTAATTGACGATCTCATGTTGGAGATTACAGATCCCAAAACATTTCCTCAGACATACATGCATTCTCCCACCATCTTAACATAAGCGTGTTCTTCATCAATCAGAATCTATTTTTCAAAAATAGATACATGCGCGATGTGTCGTTAAATACGCAATATCTAGTCTTATTCGCACAACGTAGAGATGTATCACAAATTGGGGTATTAGCCAATCAAATGTTCCCGAATCAGTGTAAGGAGTTTTTGGAAGTTTATAAAGAAGCTACAAGCACGCGTTACGGATATTTGCTTTGCGACCTCCATCCGCGAAACACGTTTAGAGTGCTTCTACGAACGAATATATTTCCAAACGAGCCTGAAACGGTGTATATTCCAGAATGACAAAGAGACTAAAGAAATACCGTGAATTAATAAAAATCTATCATCGATTGCCCCGGGCAATGCAGCAGATGTTTATTAAAAATATCGACGCCGACTTTTTAAAATGCATCTGTGAAATCTGTCTTAACGTTATAAATTGCAATGTATCAATGAAAACCCCTCAGAAGGCTCGCCTACGCCGTTACAAGAACATAATACGTGCACTCGCTCGTAAAAGTCAAACTGTAGCGAAGAAAAAACGAATTATTGTACAAACATGAGGGTCATTTCTCCCCATCTTATTTTCAGTTTTGGGTCCTTTACTGACTAGATTAATATAATGAAG
>JAJOZX010011437.1:85000-90000 GCA_023014485.1 Bathynomus jamesi
AACGGACATGCAAATATATCAGATCCAAAGAATCCAGTCAATTTCATTACGGTATCCATCAAGTCACGGTCCATATCGATTGCGGACCAAGTCAAAATTTACAATCATATACATTACAATATATACACTTACGAGAAAAAGTGTAGGTGTGGCTGTAAAGACTGTACAGTAGGGCGGCTCGTTTTTACACTTTTTTCGATATTTGATTGGGGGTAGTGCGGAAAAGTTGCGATTTGGAGAGAAAATAAAGTGTGTAAAATATTTTTGATCTACGTCAATACCTTCCGGTGGCGGCGAGTCCTTAAAAATCGAAAAATAGGCCTAACGGGGTAGACTGGAAAATGGTTTTAAAGACTTACAAAATAAACAATAAAAATTTCAGCACAATCTGTTAATAACTTCCGGTGGCGTCTTAGCCGTTAAAATATCCAAAATATTGATTTAAAGCAAGTTTTAACAAGATGTTATATAAATGTTAATTCCGGTATATTTCTGTGCAAACAACCCTGAGAACACTATTATAGGCTTGAATAAATTAATAGCAGTCATTGAACAATTAACATTATATAAAAATGATATAAAATTATATAAACTTTGTGTTTTTAGGCCTATTTTTCGATTTTTAAGGACTCGCCGCCACCGGAAGGTATTGACGTAGATCAAAAAAATTTTACACACTTTATTTTGTCTCCAAATCGCAACTTTTCCGCACTACCCCGAATCAAATATCGAAAAAAGTGTAAAAACGAGCCGCCCTACTGTACAGTAATGTAGAAATGTGTGTGCACCCATTTTGGGTCTCCCATTTAAAGGTGTTTGTGGGGCAAGTGAAGATCATGAGTTTTTCAATACCTCACAGTACTATGGGGGGCACCGCTCGGCAGAGGAATCTCTTTAAATGGGGTGTGTAAGGACAGAGAGTATCCCCTAACCCAAGACGCTGCCTCCCTATATCCCACAACACTTGTGTTGAGCTGTGGGATCTATCCCCAGAAAGCCTTAATTTTACTACTTTAAACTATACCCTTTCTATCAACATATGCGTCTAATCGATTTTAAACATGTTTATAGACGTGCTACTAATTACTTCTACCGGCAAACTATTCCAGCTATTTACTATTCTTTGCGTAAAAAAGTTTTTCGCAGCTGCTGTCTCGAACCTTCTACTTGTCAACTTACACCCGTTATTTCTAGTCCTATTATATTGAGATATTTCGAAAAAGCTATCTCTATCTACGTTATCGAACCCATTCATAATTTTGAAAACCTGGATTAGATCACCCCTTAACCTCCTAGTCTCGAGTGTTGTCAATTTTAACTCCTTAAGCCTATCCTCGTACGACTTTGACCTAAGCGACGGAATCATCTTAGTTGCTCGTCTTTGAACTCTTTCGATTTTGTCTATATCTTTGCGCATATGCGGATTCCAAAATTGGACCGCGTACTCCAAATGGGGTCTAACTAATGATTTATAAAGTGGAACTATAATATCGCGCGATTTGTACTCAAAATTTCGAGCTATAAAACCTAACACTTTGTTCGCCTTATTGACCGCTGCTGTACTTTGTTTCGCTACTTTTAAATCACCCGTGACTATAACTCCTAAATCTTTTTCCTGCTCTACGCTTGTTAAATCTTTCCCTGACATACTATACGCAAAATTACCGTTACGTGAACCTATATGCAAAATTTTGCACTTATCAACGTTAAATCTCATTTGCCATGTGACTGACCAATCAACGATTTTATTCAGATCTTCCTGGATTTTACCTCTATCTTCGTCATTAATCGCCCTACCACCCAGCTTCGTGTCATCCGCAAACTTTGAAACTGTACTGACTAGGCCGACATCTAAATCGTTAATATATATAAGAAAAAGCAAGGGGCCCAATACAGAACCCTGAGGAACGCCACTCGCTACATTAGCCCAACACGACTCCGCTCCATCAACGACCACCCTTTGTTTCCTGCCTCGCAACCACTCTTCTAGCCAATGTATTACTACACCCCTGATTCCATGAGCCTTAGTTTTTTCAATGAGTCTTTTGTGCGGCACGGTGTCAAACGCTTTTTGAAAATCTAAATACACTACATCAACCGCCCGATGTCTATCGTAAACGTCAACCACGCTTTGGAAAAATTCTAAAAGATTAGTTAAGCAAGATTTGTTTCGCCTATATCCGTGCTGCGTATTTCTAACTAGCTTATGGAATTCTAAGTGTTCGACTATACGATCCCTAATTATTGATTCCAGTAGCTTACCTACAACAGACGTTAAACTGATTGGTCTATAATTTCCCGCCGCACCTTTATCGCCTTTCTTAAAGAGAGGTGTTACGTTTGCTAACTTGAAATTATCTGGTACGCACCCCTCAGAAATAGACGCATTAAAAATCTTTGTTAGCGGCACAACAATGCTATCTTTTAATTCTTTTAGTTTTATGGGATATATGGAATCCGGCCCCGGTGATTTACGCGTTTTCATTTTATCAATATAGCGCGTTACCTCCCCTTCACTAACCACTATATTATCCAAAATATTACCATTATCAAACGGTATTATGTCCGTGACCGTAGGGATATTTGTTACATCTTCTATAGTAAAAACTGACGTAAAAAATTCGTTTAGCAAGGTAGCCATTTCCTTGTTTTCAGAAACTAGATCTCCGTTTAGATTTTTCAAAGGCCCCAAGACGCTTTTTACTGGATTTCTATTATTGAAGTATTGAAAGAATCGCTTGGGGTTTTCTTTGCCGTCACGAGCTATGGAGATTTCAAATTCGCGCTTGGACTTTTTTATTACACTTTTCGCTTCACGCCTTAGAGATATGTAGTTGTTTCGTAACCACAAATTGTCTTTATCGCACTTATGTAGCCTATAAGCCCTATCTCTACTCTTTATAATGTCTCCTACTCTAGAAGTAAACCACAATGGCTTGTTGTTTACTTTCGCACGCTTAATTTTGTACGGTACACATTCCTCATTTATAGTCCTAAATACTGTTTCGAACGATTCCCACATTAGTTTTGCGTTGGAGTTCCCCATCACGTTTTCCCAATTGACGTGTGACAATTTATTTCGAAATTTACTAAAGTCTGCGTGCTGGAAGTTAGGAATTTTCGTCGAGTTAGCTGGTTTCGAGTGACTTACTGAGAGGACAAACTCTACCATATTGTGATCGCTATTGCCCAACGGTTCTATTATTTGAAGATCAGTAATTAGCCTATCATCCGTAGTTATTACTAAATCTAAAATACTGTCCAACCTCGTAGGTTCCCCAACCTTTTGAATAAGAAAGCTATCCTCGAGAAAATTAACTAAACGATTACCTTCCGCGTCTCCCTGCATTGTATCGTAATTTACGTTAGCGCAATTAAAGTCACCATAACTAAAGCCTGCTCACTACCGATTATTCGCTTTAGTTCACGATATAACGCTTCGTCCGTAGCAGCTGTTTGATTAGGGGGACTATATATAACCGCAACAACAAGTTTGAAATCGTTCAATTTAAGTTCTGCTATAGTCGAATCTATCGGTTCTGGAATTGTGTGCTTTACTTCTATAATGTTCGCTATATTATCTTTGATATAGGGTGGGCCGTAAGTTTCCATACATAGGAAAAATAAACATTTTTTTATGGACAACCATTTTTATTTATATAATATGCTCTACATGGTTGCCATTGTTTTGAAAACACATTTCAATACGTGTTCCCCACTGTTGATGAACACGCATTAGCACAGTTGACGTTATGCTTGTAATGGCGTTGGTGATACGTTCCTTTAGATGATTTATGTCTCGTATCTTTTCCTGATACACCATGGCCTTCAAGTGCCCCCAAAGATAGAAATCAAGGTGGGTGAGATCTGGGGATCTGGGAGGCCACTCCACAGGACCACGCCGACCAATCCAAGCATCCGGGAACTGCTGATCCAAATTTTCCTATGTATGGAAACTTACGGCCCACCCTGTACAACATAACACCGCCTCCTCGCCTACCTATTCTGTTTTTTAACAAAAAGTCTATAACCTTTAATTTGATACTCCCCTACAAAGTCACGAGTTTCAGTGCTAAGCCACGATTCATTTATCGCAATTATATCATAGTCTTTACAAGCAATTAAAGAAAAAAATTCGTTTATTTTATTTCGTAGGCTACGAGCATTTAAGGATAGAACCTTCAAATTGTTTGTAATTGCGACAACTTCGCGAGCGCAGTGGAAATTTATGGAATTTACGCTGGGACCGTTCGAGTTACGGCAGCCTGAAAAGAAGAGACAGTATTATGAAATAGTCTTCCTAAACGCGCAGCTCCTACGTCATTAAGATGAAGTCCATCTCCGAGGAACAAGTCCCTCCTGCCGCAGAAACTGTTCCAAAAATTCTCAAAATGCACTCCTCCTTGTTGGCAAAGAGACTTTAGGTTATTGTTAATATAGGTCGTCTTGCTGTAGAAATCGTTATATATATATATACACACACACACACATATATATATATACACATATACATATATATACACACACACACATATATATATACATATACATATATATATATATACACACCACACACATATATATATATATACACACACACACACACATATATATATATATACATATATATACACACACACACACACACACACATATATATATATATACATATATATATAATACACACACATATATATATATATATACATATATACACACACACACATATATATACATATATATATATATATATACACACACACACATATATATATATATATACAATATATATATATATACACACACCACACAACACACACTATATATAATATATATATATATATATATATATATATACACACACTATATATATATATACACACACATATATATATATACACACACATATATATATATATACACACATATATATATATATACACACACACACACACACACACATATATAAGGGTGGGGCACGGGAATCAAGTGTTTTTTGA
>JAJOZX010011437.1:95000-121427 GCA_023014485.1 Bathynomus jamesi
GTTAACATGTCCCGTCGCGTGGATAACTATATGGTAATTGGTTTATCTGTAGCGTTAAATGTAAAGAAAAAGATCAAAATGGGTGAATTCATGGCTAAATCAACACCAAGAACCTCAAGTCTACATTTCCGAACGTCGAATTTCGACGGTGCATACGCAACATGATTTTGACGGTGGAAATCATGTTGCGTATGTACCTCTGCTTCATGATTAAGTATTGAGTTTAACATTATCAGTGACTTTGCTTGCCGAAAAGCACGCAAAGTCTTTCTGTAAATAATTTTTTTTTTTTTCAATACAATTGTTTTTTTGAGATGTCTGTGTTCTAGTAAATAACGCTGGTTAAACTATTAAAAATGAACTGTAATCAGGGCCGTAACTAGGGTTTAGAAATTAGTGAGGTCCAGATTTTTTTCGAGCGCGGCGGGACGAGCAAAATTCAGACCAAAATGACATCTACAAACACAACCCAAGCTATACACTAAACACAAAACACTAAACGCTCGACGCTCCCTCTTTTCAAAAGAAAAGCGGTAATATGCGTTGCGTTTCATACACGGAGAACGGTTCAGTCTTTTTTTTTTTTTTTTTTTTAGGAAATAATTACCGAGGTCCGGACCTCGGTGACCTCATAGGTAGTTACGGCACTGACTGTAATGTCAGTCGATGAAATTAGGTTAATGAGTTTACTAACATTATCTGTGATTTTGCTTGCTGAAAAGCACGCAAAGTCTTTCTGTAAATATATATATTTTTTTTCAATAAAATTGTTTTTTGAGATGTTTGTGTTTTAGTAAATAAAAGGAAACAACAAACAGGCTTCTACAGTTTGACCCCGCACAGGGCCCCCACAGCATGACCTCGCACAAGGCCCCCACAGCTTGACCTAAATCGGGCGCTGCCTTTTACGGATGGGCAAATAAGAACTAGATCATCTGCAAACATCAATTCAGATGATTAACTGTGCTTGTACCAAGACACCAGCCTACTTTACAAGCGTCCAGTACAATAGACAGATTAATTATCCATATATACTGTACACATTAAATAAGTAAATAAATAAGTAGGGAGATAATATCACTCACTACCGAACACCATTCGTTACAGAAAATGGCTGTGAATTGACCCACCCCATCTTACAATGAATGTGTGGTGATTATACCAGAATAGTAATATACGGACCAAGTAACCAGGTACATTACGATTTAAAAGTTTCATAAATAATTTGTCATAATTAACACGATCAAATGCTTTAGAGGTATCCAAGAAACACAAAAAGGTATTTGCATTTAAAGTTTGGTGTTTACAGACTACCTCCTTCAGAGCATATATAGACTAGGGTTATAACTTTTAGACTTTTTTTCAAATAAAAGATCTCCTGTATCATAAATCGATGAACTTTTGCTTAAAAACAATGAAAAAGACCCTAATTCCTCTCAGTTTTTAAAAAAGGTCACCCCCAAATCAAAAGTTTGAATCACCATAACCATATATTTACGTTACTACTCATAAGTATATAAATATATTATTATTAGAGGGCGGACTTTTAGGTTTTAACCTAAAAAATACTTTCGAATTTTTCAGTACGCTAATATATCGTGAGATCGCCCGAAAAATCACTTCCGGTGCTCAAATTCGATGACTAATATCAATCCACCCATACAAGAAAATTCTAGAACACACGACATTGTTCTTCATGCACTCGCAAATTGTATAAAAGCACGAAATGAAATCAACCGAATCACTTGTGTCCAGTATTGCGCAATAGTTACTCAACTGTTCAGTTCAACTCAACTTCAGGTAAGCTTTTATTATTTGTAATATGTTCGCTTAATTAAAAAACGTAGCGAAATGTGGAATTCGCTTCTGCACTCTTGAACATTCCAGAACATTTTTAAAATTTATTAACCATAATAATTTGTTGAATTTTTCTTCCATTTTAACACGTAAACAAAAGCGTATCCAGAATGTTTTGTAGAGGGGAGTCAAACTCAAAAAATATATAGAGCCCAAAATATTTGGTGATAAATATTTTCGTGAGACGTTCTATGGATGTTCTAAAAATATTTTCCAAAATTTTATCACCTAAAAAATAAATATTTGGTCATATTTTTTCACCTAAAAATCCGCCCTCTAATTATTATATTATTTCTATATATTATATTATTATTATATATATATAATATATATAAACAAACAAACAAATCAACTTAATACCTTTTTATATCTGTTTCAGAAGCAATATAATGTCACACAAGAAAAGTGATACTACCATACAGAAGAACAAGGATATCTGGACCAATAATCTGGTGAGATTCCAGCAGTCACATAGAAGAAGAGGAAGTGTGCCTTTCGAAGAATCTTCACTAGAAGAAAAATGCAGAATGCCACTCCAAATCCAAATCATTGGACGGTACCAGTTTCTTGGAACAGAAATCAAAGGAAGGAAGAAAGAAGCGAATAGTGGAAATTTCCAGTTACAAAATTATGGAAGAATAAATTGAATTTTCCGCATGTGTCAGATCAAGTAATACGAGCAAAGCTTGACAAGGTGATGAAGACTTATGATGAATGTGTCAGGAGGGGAAAATATGATGCCCTGAATGAACTTTTTGATATCACTAAAGTAAATGGCCAATGGTTATCCTCGGAAGACAAACGACTGTACCACCTTCAAGTGGAAAGCAAAGGAGAAGTGGGGTACTCTACAGGTCAAGTTGCAAGTGAAGAAACGATTCACCCTTCAAAGAGACGAAAATTCCCTGCTGAATCAGCATCAACATCTTACAATCATGTATCTGGTGGTAGTGGTACTGAATCTGAAGAGAGCGAGCATGAAGATGAAGATGAGAGTATTACTCCACCAACCAGAAGACATAACAAAAGTAAAGTAGCAACCAACTTGGTGACATCCACAGGAGTATCAACAAGTAAAGCCGCTAAAATATGCAAACAGTTGTCACTTGATGGTATTGACATTCCAACACCAAGTCAAGCAGCAATTTACAAGTCAGCATACAAAGAGGCTGCTAAATTGAAGGAGGAAATGATTGAAAATTTACAGATGGAAGAGTGGTCTTTACATTTTGATGGAAAGCGCATTGAGGAAAATGAGTATCAAGTAGTGGTACTTAAAAATGAAAGAACCGAAGTAAAATTGGATGCATTGCGTCTGAAAGATGGCAAGGCTGAAACTATTGCTGAAGGAATTGCAAAAGTTATTGATGAATACACCTTATGGAATGCAATAAAGATGATCGTTGCTGATACAACAAGTGTTAACACTGGGAAAAAGAGTGGAGTTGTTGTCAAATTGCAACGAATGTTCTCAGAGAAGGGTATCTGCAAACCACAATTTATCAGTTGTCAGCATCACATTCTGGAGAGGATTCTCCGTTTGGTAATGGACGAAGATCTTGGTGCTAACACCAGTTCTCCAAACATCGAATATCCATTTGTATCCCAACTGGTGAAGAATTATGAGGAACTAAAGGCACAGTTTGTTAATGGAACAGAAGAGGTCCTCGAGAAATCAGGATGGAGAGATGATATTAAGTTTTTGTACCATCTAACACGGGTGTTTAGATTCTTTGAAGAAAAAGGGAATTTTCCTTTGATTAACTTTCAGAAAATTCCAAACATCAGCAATGCGAGGTGGCATTCAAGAGCCATTCTAGCTATCCTTGCATTTATTCTTATACCTACAACAAGGAAGACTTTGGAGAAGGTATGCAGATTCATTTCATACAACTGGGCAGAATATTGGTTTACTAATCAGATGTACAATGAAAATGACTTCAAGAACTTGTCAGAAATATTGAAACCTTAAAAAAAAGCATTGAACTCATTGGAAAAGCACTGGAAGCAGGAGCCATCCCCACTCAAGATACCAAGAAGTAATCAGTGTGCAGAACGTGCAATCAAAGTTATGCAGGAACTGTATGCTGCCTGCAGAAACAAAAACAAACTGCAACTTCGGTTTATTCTAAGCAATAAGCAGTAATATATGTACAAGTATTATAACGATTATGTTGTGAGTTCTTTTATATATTACATGGAATATGCAAAAAAGTTACGTATGCAATAATCGATTTTTTGATTTCGGGGTGACCTTTTCTAAAAAGATATTAAAATGAAAGTTCATTTCTTTGTTTTTAGGCAAAAGTTCATCGAATTAAAGTACAGGAATATTATGTTGTAAAAAAGTTATAACCCTAATATACACATGACAGTATAGTGCTTCTTTTTTTTTTTAATCAAATTAGTGTTCAGTTAATATTCAAGTTTATTGAGTAGTATATATTCAAACACCTAGACATAATACTGGCCAGAGCAATTGGCCTATAGTTATTATCTTATTGATTTTACCATTCTTATCTTTACTTACTGGCACTAAAACAACTGATAATATTGTATCTGGCAAACTACCATGCACATATAAATAATAAAGGCATTATTCTATCACTGCTATATTTCAGATATTCAGCAGAAATACCATCAATGCCACATCATTGTTACAATCCAAACACTTTATGGGCTGTAAGTCTTACTTCCACCAACTTTCAAATCTGGCCTATAAGAAGCATCACAGTTAATATTATTGCTCCTATGTACAGAAATAAATAACTCGCTATAGCGTTCTTTCCATAATCTGACTATATTCTCAGTCCCTGTTACATTTTCAGTGCTAGCAGACACACATTAAACGATTACTTATTGTTCTTAATTCTTCCCGAGAGTCTCTTGGACTCTTACTGGCAAACTTTCTAGCCATGAGCATCTCTCCTGAAATAATCATGGTTTTTATGCACCTTTAGCATACTTGAACCAGGTATTAGCCCTCTGTCTTTAACGCATTATGAACTTCAGCCACAATCATTCCAGCCAGCTCTACATGTATAGTTTCCCCTCAAGATATTTAAATCCTTTTCCTCCTTTTAAAGGTACGATGTCGCGAATGACATCCCTGTATAGAGACATTTACTCTTTCTGGGACAGCTAGAAGTTGGCGTATCAGAAAGGTTTGTGGGCTTCCAAAAGTCTTGACATGGAAGGAAAACCGCCCACTGAACAGCCGTTCAAATACAGCAGCTTCCAATCTACCCATATACGTAACCTTAGGGGAGTCTCTGAGTCTCTCTCTCTCTGAGTCTCTCTCTCTCTGAGTCTCTCTCTCTCTGAGTCTCTCTCTCTCTGAGTCTCTCTCTCTCTGAGTCTCTCTCTCTCTCTGAGTCTCTCTCTCTCTGAGTCTCTCTCTCTCTGAGTCTCTCTCTCTCTGAGTCTCTCTCTCTCTAATTTCAAAATGATTTAGTTACACTTTCATATAATTTATTTTAAGTCAAACTACTTTTAACCCTTAACTGGTCTATCGAGTATACTCGATTTTTATAGAACTTCCTGTGGTGCTTTGATCGAGTATACTCAATTTGGGTTTCCCGTCTATCACAGACCCAGCACACTGATTCAATGATGGCACTGAAATGGAGCAGTTAAAGGGTTAAAGAATGGACCCTATTAAAACTACATTTAAGATGGTAATCTTGGTACCTGGAAAATGTTCATTACCAATAACACTGGGTAACAAAATTTGAAAAATTTTCTGTTTGTGATTTTTCTGTCGTTTCTTAATGATTTCGGGGCGCTGATTTCAAAAATTATATTGGTTTTGCTCTATCATCAACCGTTTCAAAAATTATATTGGTTTTGCTCTATCATCAACCGTTTCAAAAATATAGGTTATCACACTTTTCATATGGCAAAGTATATAAAGAAGGCTAACAAATATTTTCTGAAAATAAAAACACTTGCAAA
Source organism: Bathynomus jamesi (assembly GCA_023014485.1). NCBI lineage: Eukaryota > Metazoa > Arthropoda > Malacostraca > Isopoda > Cirolanidae > Bathynomus > Bathynomus jamesi. Next base: position 100,812 of record JAJOZX010011437.1, read on the forward strand.
TTAATGTTTATTGACAAACCCAAAATGGTGCAAAGGATATAATATATATCATGAGGAGAACCGATAAGAGAATAACAAGCCTCGTTATGCAGTGCGCGTTCCTTAAAAATGCACTGAAGAACGCGACTTCCGCGTATGAACATTCTTATCCTTTCTGATCAGCGACCATACGTAGTCTCCCATCATGGATAGGCTGACCATACGTACCGTTTTGTATGGGTTCTGTCACTGAAGAATAATTGTAAGCTCAATATGTTTATGTACTTACTTTTTCATGAATACAGAATATTACATAACCCCCGTCCCTTTTTTGCCATCCCAATGTCCCGTTTTTGTCTCAAGGAAATATGGTCAGCCTAATCATGGAAGCATCCCAATGGCCCTGGTACCTTTTCTCCATCGTTTGAATATCTTGATGGAATCTTTCGCCATGTTCTTCACTCACATCGCCCAGGTTATCACGAAAAAAGTCTAGATGTGAATACAGATAGTGTAATTTTAAAGACATACGGCACCCCATTTTGCCATAGCACTTAATCAAGTTTGACACTAACTCCTTATAGTTTGGTGCTTTATGGTTGCCTAAAAACCCACGAACCACATCACGGAAAGCACACCAAGCCTCTTTTTCGATCGGAGTCATCTTGGCTTCAAGGTTTTTTTAATTCAACAGCGCCTTGACTTGTGGTCCTACAAAGATGCCAGCCTTGACTTTGGCCTCAGAGAGTTTAGGGAACATGACCCGAATCTGTTAGAAAATTTCCCCTCCAAAATCTAACGCAGTTACAAACTGCTTAATTAGACCCAACTTAATATGGAGTGGTGGTAGCAGAACTATGTCAGGCTTCACAAGAGGTTCCCTGAGTACATTGTACTTTCCTGGTTGCAGTCCTTCACGTGGAGGCCACTGAACTGTTTTATAGTGCTCAGTTGAAACCCTGCTATCCCACAGGCAAAGAAAACATGAATATTTAGTAAACCCTCCTTGTAAACCTAACAGGAAACCAATCATTTTGAAATCACCACACACGTCCCAGTTATATTGTTCATACCTGATTTGAGTGAGCAGCAGTTTGACATTTTCATAGTCCTCTTTCATTTGAACAGAATGTGCAACTGGTATAGATGGATATTTGTTCCCATTGTGGAGTAGAACAGCTTTTAAACTCCAAGTTGAACTGTCAATAAACAGGCGCCACTCTGAGGGTATAGGTGTTAATCCAATAGCTATGAATAGACCATTAACCTCGCTGCAATAACAGAGAGAGCCATTGACATCGTAGAACCTTGCAAACTCTTCATGCCGCTTTCGGTATACAGTGCTCTTGCAGTTTTCTCCAAGCAAATTCCACTCTGAGTCTGGAGGTCAGAAGCTCAGACCCTGATTTCGTCAGACCCAAATCTCTAATTAAATCGTCCAATTCCCTCTGATTTGGAAAGTGAGGGTTTGTACTGAAAGTTACTGTATATTCTTTATCATGACTGTCCTCACCAGCCGACATCTCAGATGAGCTAGCTGCATCCTCATTTTCAACCTGCAAAGCAAAGAAACAAAATATAGCATAGCTATATATGTAGAAGAGCATCAGCACTAAGAAAAATCGACACATAATGACCCATAGTCTGTAAATACAGAAGGTAAAGTAATGGATAGATACCTGTTCTGGTGGACGTGGTATTGGAAGACCTTCGCCATGTGGTACAGGAGCTATGGACGACGCTATGCTTGGATACTGAAGAGTCTGCCTTCCTTTAACTTTCCTGTACTTAGAAACATATACCATGCAGTAGTAGTAATCGTCGTGGTGGCTCTTTGGTTCTCTCCATATTCTGGATACCACAAAGGGCATTGCCTTGCGTACTCCCCGCAGCCACCCTTCGTGTGGAGCGGCAGCTTCCACAGATCACATGGGGTGCCCAGGGCTTATCTTGGTCACCCATAGGCATACCAAAATAGAGCCGATACGCGATCCAGAACTTGGTGCCTTTCACAATCTTGTGCGATACTTGCTTGGGGCCTATGTAATACCCACAAACGTAGTAGAATATATCCGGAGTGTGTTTACAAACTCTAGTTGCCATTCTCTTTACCAAACTGTACTACATTAATCATAACCTGCAGATATAGAGAGGAGTTATTAAATCTGCAACAGATTACAGATTCCAGAAAAAAGATGTATTCACAACACTGAAATAATGTTCGCAATAAAAAGGATCGATAACACTCATCGTCAGCACAGAGAAGCACAGAAGCACAGTACCTCACTGCTGGCAACCATCAGACAAACAACGTGCTTTCTTTGTGTGCTCACACTTACTGACTTCTCAGACTCTGCGCTCTTCTTTATATAGCAGTGGAAGTTTCGGGCAATTTCTAGAGCAAGAAACTGTCAACGAACATCCTGATTATTCCGGTATTGCTGCGCCCATAACATTATACTGGTAAAACATGAAAAATGGATTATCTCTGAAACCATTGATGATACACACAAACCAAGGCTAGATTTAGACTCAGCGCCCACAAATGCGTATAAAAAAAAATTCTATATAATTAATTAGTTTTTAATTGATAATTATTTAGTTTGGCAAAAATTGGTCGTTGCGAATGTACAGGCAGTTGTTACATAAATTTCTTATGTTCTTGTGGTTCGGAACCCACGTAAAATTGTAGGTCCCTCCGCCACCACGGAGGACACACAATACACAATTACGAACACAGTTAGGTAGACCAGCCATGAGTGGATCCTAGGGTCTTTGTTGGTCTGAAACATTATAACATTACATTATAATTAATTACTAATAAGGCTCAAAGAAAGGTTTGAAATGTTATTCCCGACTTCACTTTAATATGAATTAATTTTTATAATTTTCCTCCAAAGCGAATACAATATTCATTGAGAAAATTTTAAATTGTAGTGAACAAAATTTAAAATTTCTCAATTTGGCACTTTACTACCAGTTGTAAACACAATTAAAAATTTTATTAACGGTGACATCCATTTAAAAAAATTGTTTCAAATCGTTTGTAAATTTACCTTCGTTAAAACCGACACCTATGAACAAAATCCCACAAGCCAAGAGTGCAAATGACACTTGAATCAGTGGGAAAATGTTATATTTTCTCCTTGCATAAAAGTGTATAAACACGATATATGAATCGGTATATACTCACATTTAAGGAAATATAAATGAACACAAGTAAAAACAAATACTAGAAAAGGAGAAAAAGAGAACTCTTAAAATGGGTACTTGAGAGAAAAGTTTGATGCAAATGACTACATGGTGTATAGATTTCAGAAAAGGTACACAAACTACACTGTTTTCCGAAAAAAAGTAATTAGACAAAAAACCATGTCCTATAAACAAATGCAGAAAGAAAACTGATCACGAGAAGAAACAGAGCTACATCAATCATATGAAGAGGCACAAGAAGTAAGAACTAGAGCAGGCAGGTTTGTAGAAGTTTACATTAACTGCTGACGACCTAGAAGAAATAAGAACAAATAAAGGAGCAGCAGCCTCAGATAAAAAGAACAAACAAGCCAGGATAGACCGGCCAGTGGAAACATCAGAGTGAATCTGAGCACTTAACCTGCATAGTGCAGAAGAGAGCTTGAAGAAACACCAATAGCAGAAGCAACGGGGGCTATGAATCCCAGTGTTGAAAATTTAACTGTCGAAAACAACATAAGTAAATCGAAGCAAGGTGGCTTTACCGGGCAGAATGAGGAAAAAATGGTAGTAGTAGTAATCCACAGGCAGACAGGCAATCCCCCTTTCCCACCCTCAAGTGAACCATGTGATGATGATTCTACATCGAGGCCAGACAATGATAGCGAGTGTGAGACTGATGAGGAAGAAAAGAATTCTGACCCACAAAGATATACATAGCGGATCGAACCAGAGAAGACCAATGCATAAGCTGTAAAACACCTATCAGGTCAGGAAATATATTAGACTAACCAATAAAGTACCACCAGCAATAACCCCACAAGAAAGTGACCTTGCAGAGTTAAATAGAATATATTACACAACAGCGGTCAGCGTAGCAGAGGTGACACAAGAATGCGCAAGAATAACACCCAGGATCAAAATAAAAAATAGTGAGAGATGGTAAGTTATAGTGGCAAAAAGATTAGAAAAGTCTAGATAAACTAAGAAAAGAAATCTCATCACTAACTGTAAGAGGAAAATAAGATCAGAACAAAGAAGGAGAAGGATCACAGTACTAATCCAAAGGAAAAAAACTGGACAGTGAAATAAAATCTCAACTTGTCGGCAAAAGCAAACAAAATGTGATGTATGAAGACAACCCACTGAATAAGCAAATGGAGAAAGAACACCCGAAAAAGGAACAATTGGAGCAATTCTGGAAGAACATCTACGAAAGTGATTGAAGTCAGCCATAATGAAAATGCAGAAATGGATAGGAAGCCTTTACAACAGCGAAAGGTTAAGAAACATCACAGATATGAACATCGACAGAACAACATTGGAAGAGGTAGAAGAGGAAGTAAAAATGAGTAACAACTGGAAAGCACGAGGGCGACATGATAAACTTTTGGTTAAAAAAAGATAATATCACCGAGGGTAAGTGACAAGGTGCTTCAATAGGATTCCAACAGCAGAAGCAGCACAAGAATGGTTGACGAAAGGGAAAAACGTTCTTGCTACCAAAGTTCCAAGAAACTCAGAATCGAAGCAGATAGAGACCAATAACAAGTTTTCCCACAATATACAAACTACTGACAGGAATCTTAACAGACAATGTACATTGTACAGCCGTGCAAATGAAAAAGATATAAGCAGCCCAGAATAAAAGGGGTGTAGCATAAAAAACAAGAGAAAACAACTACTATTGATCAAAAGAATTATAATGGGGAACAGCAGGAAAAAAAGAAACCTAAATACAACATGGATGACTACAAAAAGGCATAACAGTGTCCCCCTCATGGGTAAGGGAGGTAATGAGATTATACAAGATCCACACCAACATCAGGACCTTTTCGGAGACAGCAATGACACGATGGGAGACAGACCTAGTCCTCTATCACAATAATGGAATACTAGAAGTAAACAAACAGGATAGAGAGGAATTTACCAGGGTGATTCCATATCCCCCCTTTTGTTTGTATTGATCCTGAATCCACTAAGCCAAATAATAAACGAACTAAACAAAGACTATCAGATGAAAGCAAGGGAAGAGCAACCCAAAAATCTCTCACCTGTGCTATAAGGATGACCTAAAATTGTATGCCTCCAACAAAAAATGAACCAACAGATCAGATCAGGGAAATCAAGTTTTCAGGTGATGTTCAAATGAAACTTGGACTGGAGAAATGTGCCACAATCACATTAAAGAAAGGGAAAAGGTGCGAGTTAGAAAACATCAGTGGAAAATGTAGTAATATAGGAATTAGGGCAGGAAGCTACCTATAAATATCCGAGATTGGAAGTCAGAAAATATTGAGAATGACATCATGAAAGAAAGACTGCAGAGAGAATATATCAAAACATTAAAACTAATCCTGAAATCGCATCTTAATAGTTAACAGTAAAAACAAGATCTCGGCCATAAACTCATTGTCAGTCTCTGTACTGTCATGTAGTTTTGGTATAACAGTTGGGACACAACAGAAAATTAACAAATTGGACAAACACCAGAAAACTGCTGCATACACACAAGATAATATACAAAAACCAATGCACATCAAAGATATACCTACCAAGGAGGGTTGGCAGATTAGGGTTTGTGCTAATAGACCATGTTCACAAACCCACAACAATAGGATTAGCACAGTACATAAAGAGAAGGACGAAAGGCTAGTCAGATTTGTAAATGACCATGAGCAAGAAAAGCTTCAAACCACCTCACTCTTGCAAAAGGCAAACGACTACCTAGTGGATGCCGGAATAGAACCTGAACAGCTCCATGACATTGAAAATAAACCTCATTAAAAAAATAACCACCATAAAACGAAGGTACAACAGAAAAAAGCAAAAAAAGAACTGGAAAAAGCATAAATATAGCAAGTGTACAAGGTGTTAAACAGAGCATACAGAGAGAGAAAATAATTGTATTCCTAGTGAGAGACGCCAAAACCAGGAGACAAACGGCTGGTGGTGGCAGCACAAGACCAAGCACAGCAAACAAACTGGTTCAAAAGAGAGAAGATAACGATAGAACTGAGAAGTGTAGACTATACTCAGAGAACCCAGAAACAGAGCCACATACTATCTGGATGTGAAATACTTCTACATAGGGGAAACTACACAGAGGCACAATGCAGTCTGCAGGCTAATTCACTTCAGATTATATAATGTGAAATGTCTTGAAACAGAGAAACACTCGGAACATATTCCACAAGGAATAGAAGACAATAATAAAGTACTCCTCCTATACGATCATGAGATACCAACTGACATCCAGAATAACAGGATGCAGACAAGACTTCTTAGCGAAAGAAAAGGAAGGTAACAAATGCTTCCTGGTGGAAGTTTGAGTCCCGGGAGACAGTAGGGGAGGTCTTTAGATACAGCATCCCTATCCTACGCCTAGTACTGGGCTGTACTTAAAAATTGCCGAGGGTTAAGGTTTAACCCCGGAAAATAAGAAACTCTCCAGCTGGAGAAGGGAAAAAATAAAAATAAAGCGGAAAGGAGAATAAAAAGTTTGATCTATGAAAATTTTATTCATCTTCATTGCCATTTTCTTTGATTTCTTTGTCTACATCGTCTTCATCATCAATGGCTCCCATTCCCTCTTCCTCCTCCTCATCATCATCACCAGCCACTTCTCTGTTCTCTTCTTCTGCCTTCTCCAACTGGCGTGCCAAATCAGCTTCTTCAACGTCAGTGACGATCTGAAAACGAGTCGTAGTATTGTCATATTAAGAAATTTTAATGTTGTTCAAAGTGATCGACTAATTTGAAGAACGTACACGTCATACTGCCATATTTGGGTTGAGTAAAACCAAAGCTGCAGGACCAAAATGCAACAATTTAGTATTAACTTAACTATTATTGCAGCATTTACGGCAAAAGGGGGGTTTCTGTCTGATGCATACAACATTCATTATCAGGAATACATTTCGGTTCAGTATGGGAAATGAACTTCACCTCTGGAATGGAGACAAAAATTCCAGTACAAATACAACCAATTACGCAAATAATCTTGACCTCCAGTTAAACAGAGCTAGTGTTTCCTATAACGAAAAGTCTTTAGTAACTATCATTCGTGGAAAAGGAAGCAAAACGATGTCTTCCTTCGTCTGCTTGACAAAATGCTTCCATTCCGTGTTTCCAACTTGCTTTTGAGCCACATACGTATCAATACACTTATTTTCGACATTAGTGATTATCCATCTTCGTATTCCTGTTCTACTTCCTACACTTATCTAATCATTACCATAAGGCCTATTCTTTTTCACAACTCTATTATACCTATTTCCTTAACAAACGACGTGACCAACACAGCACACGCTCATTTCACAACTTACCTAAACACTTCTCATATGGTTAATATTCTTCCATCAATTTCACTTTTACAAAAGACATCGTTACAATCTAACTTTCGTTAGAGACTGGACTCGCGCTGCGAAAGGTCTTGGTCATCGAGGTTAGAGTTTGGCTAGATACCTATTCTGTGACTGATTGAACTAAGATGACTTTTCAGTTTGTAGAAATACGTTAGGCTACCCGTTTTGAAAAACTTGTTGCATTTACGCACGAGCATTTCAACCTAAACTTTCATTCTACTCATAAGTTGGTTATTTTATTCCATTCTACTTTCAATTTATAATTTTCTCATCCACATTCACTGCGCCTGGCAGAATATTCACAAATTTATTTCCTGTCCTCTTCTACCAGAGGAAAAAAGGTACACAATACCGCAATCGATTTTTAGGTTTACGTAGTTATTGCTCATGCTAGTCTTTCCTTCATAGAATCCTTAAAACCTACCTTGGGAGCCATTTTGATGCCTAGATTCCCTCCATAGGAGACAATTTTGCTCTTGACACATTCAATTGCCCCTTCAAGCGCTTTCAAGCCATCCTGTTTCTCCGTGGTCTGGGTTGTCATTACATAGAGTGGAGGAGCGATTAAGTTGATTCTAATGGGTATCTGGCCACTGGAGAATTGAATTCCTTCTCTAAGAGCACTTTTCACAGCATCAATACCTTCATACTCAAAGCAAAATACTTCAATATCAGCTCTGATTTTAACAGCTTGAGATTGCAATTTCCGTTGAATCTGTTCCAATAACACTGTTCTAGTATTTTCATCTAAATTACATTCATTTAATAATGCAGGATCACTGTAATAAAAAAGTTAACCATAAGTTATTCATTATCTTCATTACAAACCTTGGCACAGTCAAGAACAGAAGCCTGTCAACAGTCTAGTTCAACATTATTATTATTATTTTAGATTGCTTCAATACGAGTGCAGAAATATGAGCGAGTTGGGAGACTTACCAAGTAGGAAAAGGATGCAAGTGAAGAAGGGATGGGTAGATAGGAAGGATAAATACCATTATAAAAAGTAACACTAATCAGAATAGTGCATCACCAATTAGATTCATTAATGAAATGGAATCAATCTAAACAGTGAAATGGGAGATAGATTATACTACATTTGACTTTACAGATATTTTTAAATAGTAATACAAAAGAGAGCAATTCAGGGTTGGCAGTATTGACAGCTTTTTTGAAAAAGCCAGCCACACGGTTTTTTTTTTTTTTTTTAAAACCACTAAAAAAAAGGGTGGGGGTCAAAATACTCCCATAAAATCACTTGGTTTGTATGTAGGATGTATATTATTTTCTAGTATACATGGTTTCCATGCATCTAATAATATGCATTAATATTTAAAATTAATTAAATAAATTTAAAAATAACTTTGTTTCTTATGACATAGGGTTTATCTCAAGTTACTGTTAAACTTTGTAAGTATTAATGATGACTTACATATGTTTTACCCAGACAATTCATGATTAATTAAAATGTTGACTAAAATGCAACAACTAAATTACTAACTGGAGTAGAATTCATAACCATACAACAACAGTAACAGCAGTCACGAGCAATTACAATTGAATTAAAAATACACGAGTACAATGACGCCCAAGAGTAAAGTGTCAAGTGATAGTGTCTTCAGTAGGTAAAAAGTAACTATTTTGTTGCTATACTGTTGGTGCACTAGATTCGAATCTCAGCATAATTAGATTGGTTTGGCAAATGGAAACATTTGCTAACAAAAGTTGTGTTTGTCAATGTTTCATGAAGGAAGGAATATGTTTCTCACTTTAGTTTGTGTGGATGATTAACATGAAGGGATTCATTAATTTCAATATCATTGTGTCATTATGGTTTAGATTTAAAAACTGGCTACATTTGTACATTCCATCGGTACTTTTCAATAAACTGTTTCATTCATGTTTGGTGTTTGTATTATCCATTAAATGGAAACTTTTGAAGCCACACAATATAAAAAATACACTAAATTTGATCCTCTTTTAATCAATATTAACTAATTGTAAGTTCTATGAATGGAAAAGTTCAACAGCCTGAATTTTTATATCAGGTCATCCCACAAGTAATGTCGTTTTTTTACGATAGACTAAGTTTAAACTAGTCCTACTCCGTTTAAGCATAAATTTTCCGAAGGTTATATCTAAGAGGAGATCTATCGTGTTTCGCTACATACTTTACAGACCTTGACCAGTGAAGACTGTGTTTTGCTTTATGTGAACCCCTCAAACGTGGCGGTATCAGAAGAGCATATCAGGCATATAATGCTTTACAAGTTCAAAAAAGGGAATAGTGCTACTGAAGCAACGCGAAACATTCAGGACGTTTATGGCAACGATATTCTGCCTGTGAAGGAATGTCAAAAATAATTTCAAAAGTTTAGGAATGGTGACTGCTGTTTGACAGATGCAGCACGCTCTGGACGCCCTGCTGAGTTTGATGATGACCTGCTGTTAGCCGCACTTGAAGACTGTTCAACAACTGTCGAAGAATTGGCCCAGAAACTCAATTCATCTCCGTCCACCATCCATCGACATTTGCAACAACTCGGGAAAGTGCCTAAGTTAGGAAAATGGGTGCCACACGAATTGTCGGTCGACAATCTGAGGGTGCGGGTAAACATTAGCACAGCTCTTCATTCCCGTGAACTCCAAGATCCGTTTTTGCACCGTTTAGTCACTGGTGATGAAAAGTGGATACTGTACCAGAATGTTAAGCCCTGTCGACAGTGGGTTTGTGCCGGAGAACCAGCGACACCACAGCCAAAACCAAATCTTCACCCTCGGAAGGTGTTGCTTAGTGTTTGGTGGGATAAAGGTGGTGTAATACACTTTGAAATCTTACCACACAACCAAACAATCATCGCTCAAGTCTACTGTCAACAACTGGATCGATTGAACACTGCACTAAAAGAAGAGACCTTCTTTGGTTAATCGGAAAGGAATCGTGTTCCACCACGACAACGCACGTTCTCATACCACTCGGATCACTTCTGCAAAAATTGAGGAGCTTGGGTGGGAAAAACTTCCACATCCTCCAGACCTTGCGCCTTCAGCTTATCATCTCTTCAGGAGTCTGCAAAACTACCTTGACGAGAAACAGCATACTTCTTTAGATGACCTGCACACCAGTCTTTGTACGTTTTTTGCCTCAAAACCGCCTGAATTTTATAAACATGGCATTGAAAAGCTTGTAGGACATTGGCAGTGTGTCATTGATTCCAATGGAAAATATATACCTACTAGAGTAAAAAGTTTTTTTTTTTTTTTTTTTTTTTTGTCCTTCAAATTCCGATCTAAAAAAACGACATTACTTATGGGATGACCTGATAATTAACAGCAATATTTTAAAAAACTCACTAAAGTGGGCAAATAGGTAGGTTTTTCAAGTGGGTTAAAAAAAAATATATCCTCATGGGGAAAAGTGGGTTACCCACTTTGGTGCCAACCCTGAAAGACATGCATACAATTCAATTAACTGCAGTTAAAAAAACAAAATAGCCTGACAAGACAGTCCCAAAATCTATGTATAGTGTGGTCTCTTGAAACAGGGTTATTAAACCATTATTCTTTATGGAATAGAATGTAATAGTCATGTTATAAGCAATTTCTTATCCCACAACTGAAGGAGCGAGCTGCATTCAGCAGAATGGTACACTCTTGCATTGAAGTCACCTTGTGAGACAGAGTCTGGACAAACTTTCCTGATTGATGGATCAGTCATGGTGGCCCCCATGCTGTGGCCTCCACATTCCCCTGATCTCACTCCACTGAACCTCTTCATGTGGGGATATGTGCAAAACATTGTTCACAAAGACTCCAAATCTGGAATAATTGCAACAATTACAGCAAATATACTGGCACATACATGGATGAACTTGAATATAAACTAATTGTTGTTAGAGCCACAATGACGCTCAAGTGGAAGAGGGCCAAACAGTGAGATTACTCAAGTGGGATGTTACAAAATGATCTGAGCTTCAGATTTTATTCAGTTATAAAGTTGTCTCAATAATTTTGGAACAACTTGTATATATTTTCTACTTACCTATCACTTTTATTCAAATAATTTTGTTTGTATACTTTTCATTGGCAGATTTATGAGAAATAGCTAAGCTCTATCTTTGTTTACTTTTTAAGTGAAACCTTTAATATTCTTCTACATTCATTGTAAAAATCTTACAAATGGGAGGATTCAAAGATCTAATTCAAAAGCATTATAGCCCAGCTCGTAGTAACTTAACCTAACCTGAGAAACATGACTACGATGTTTAGCTTGATTCCATCTTATTGATGTATATACTAGCTTGCTTTTAACTGTTGCTTGGAACTCGTAATTTTGATACCAATTAATCGATTATGGAAGCTAGGCCTAACTCACCATCACCCAGTTGCTCATTTGGGAGAAGTTCTACAAGAAAAGAAACTGAAGTATGGCTAATTGGGTAGCCCTCTGCGGTACTAAAAACATCCGTATTACCATCAGAGAAGGAAATGATGGCCCTCTTCATGCACTACAGAAATATTAAAAAGCAAGACATTCGAGAATCATGCTGCTCTACTGCAGATGATGTGCTAGCAGTTTGGAAAAAAGCAGGAATACCAGCAAAACAAAGAATACATGTAGTAGATAAAATTCAAGGAATACTGAAGGAATGACAGCTGCTTAAGAAAAACAAAGCAACAAATTGAAAAGATCACAAAATTTAAATAATAAAGAAAAATGGAAAGATAAACGAAAACTTATTTGACATTGCTCATGAGAATGCTATGCAGCTTATAAAAATAGAAGATAAGAAATTCTTGAAAATGCAACGTGAGAAAGGATGTCATGGAAAAATGGGTACCATTGATAAGGCTGTTGCTAAAAAAGAGCAAAGAGCAGCAGAAAAGCAACAACGTTATGTAAAGAGGAAAGCAGAAGAGGAGATCAAAAGAAAGAAGAATGAAGAGGCTGTCATACTCACCAGTACATCATCAGAATCAGAATCAGAGGAGAGTAAAAGTGATGAATCTGGTTTCTGTGCTGCACAACCTTCAACATGGAAAAGTAAGGTTGGCAAACGTAGAAAATTGTTTGATGATAAATTATTAGGAAGTCTTGATGTTGCAAAATTGAGTGACAGAAATGCGTCTCTTTTTAATGCAAACAATCAGACATCGCTTGAATGGGACATCTGCGAACAAATAAAATGCATGTGTTTCAATACAACGGCAGCCAATACTGGTCCTAGAAATGGTGCAGCTATTCTTCTAGAACAAAAATTCAACAACGATTTATTGTGGCTGGCATGTCGACACCATATATTTGAAATTATGCTGGAAGCTGTTGTTTCAAAGTCTTTATCACCATCTTCTGGCCCAGATATAGTCCTTTTTAAGAAGTTCAGAGAAAAATGGTCAAGCATTAATAAGGAGGACTACGGAACAGCATTATCAGATCCAGGTATCTATGAAAATATTCATGACATCAAAGATGACAATTATATTTGCAACAAATCAACTAGATACATTCCAACCAAGAGACAATTACCTAGAACTATTGCAGTTAACAATTATTTTTTGGGGAGGTGAACCAAAAGGTGGAATCAAATTTAAACATCCAGCGGGACTTCATCGGGCTAGGTGGATGGCCAAAATTACATATTCATTAAAAATTTTTATGTTCAAATCTCAGTTCAAAATTTCAGTAAAAGACAAAAAATGACTAAAAAACATCTGTCTATTTGCTACTCGGTTATATGTAAAGGCATGGTTTACAGCTCCTGTGCCATCTTGCACTCCTCGTCTTGCTCTGGAATTATTACAGAATCTTGTAGTCTACAAACAAATAAATGACAATTGCATTTGTTGCTATTAAAAAACTGTTAGGTCACCTCTGGTACCTATCAGAAGAACTGGTAGCCTTGGCCTTTTATGATAATGAAGTGCCTACTGAAACGAAAAACAAAATTGTAAAGGCCTTGCAAAATACAACAGAAACTCTTCTTGCAAAATGGGCTTTTCTAGATCCTGCACTTATTCCAACGAAGAAATTAGAAGATTTTGTCATCAAATACTCAAAGATTCTTTACAATAACAGAATTTAGTTCAAAATTTTTATTCAAAGATGCTAAAGAATGGCATAATGATGAAGAGTTTAACTCCGCTAAGAAATCTATCAAACAGTGGAAAGTCGTGAATGATATAGCGGAAAGAGGAGTAAAATTAATGGATGAATATAATAAAATACTAACACATGACGAAGATCAAAAACAATTCTTGCTACAAGTAGTGAAAAACTACAGGGCTGTTTACCCTGATAGAAAGAAAGAAACATTGATGAAGTAAGGACAGCTAATGTCTCAAATATCATGCTAGTTTAATTATGCATGCTTGTGGTTATGGTAGGACCTACGTGGGAGCTTTCCACATTAAAAAAAAAGCAATGCGCCTTGTACAGTACCCCCTGGGTGGTGTGGAAAAATTTGACAATTTGAGTCGTTCTGTCAATTTTTAATTGCTGGTAGCAACCCCTAAAAATTAAAAATTTGCTAAAATATTTTAGGATAGTTGTTTTTATGCTGAAATGAACCATTTAAAGGGTTGAACACATTAAAATATAAAAAAAATTTTTTTACCCCCATATTTGAATCACCCTAATGTATATGTTGATGGTTACTATACTCACTATGCATTTACTATTCTTCTTCTTCATTACTATTATTGTATTATTTACTATTTCCGACATTAATTCCAGTTACTGTATTTAACCTTTTTATCTACCTTCCTCCACTTCCTTTATTTCCCTTCTCTGAAAGTCTCAGCTCATTCATATCTCTGTATTTAGTGAAGAACATATAAAACATGCATCAAATTATGGTGGTAACAATTCTGTTCATAAGTGTACATCACAATCATGGAGAAATATATAATAAATTTTGTACATGGATCTAAAAATTGTTTCTTATTGACTTATTGTTTATTTATTCAAAAACAAAACCTAGTTTAATGAACTTAAAATTTAATGTCAGTTTGAAAAAGTTCATCAGCGATACTTTACAGAAAATAGGAGGGGTTCCTTCATTATATTCCTTTAATTATTTCTTAAAAAATATAAATTAATAAAAATATTTAAATTGACTGGATGTACTTTTTATGTATGCATAAACATGGGTACCATTAATTATAATAATGAAAATGTAAACATCAGATATATAAAAACTTACTTCACAGCCTGTTTAAATACATCATATGCATAGGCCTGCTTCTTGTATTTTTCCTCAAAATGCCAAGCTGTTTTCTGATACAATTCTTCCACCTGATTATCTGAAATGTATCCAAGGAGTTCGCCAACATGTCGAATTATTGAATTAACTGCTTTGGCTTTGGCAAACTTCTCAGTACACCTTTCAACATCTTCTTTGGACACTCTCCTTTTAGATAAATCAATGTAACCTAAATAAAAGGATAATAATTAACTAGTATGAGCAGAAGATCTGTGAAGAAAGTATTTTCTAAACTATCGGATAAAAAATGCAAATTTATCATAAACAAACAATCATCCTGATCCTACTTCCTTCAAATGGCACTGATGCTGCATTATTAAATGAATTATAATGCAATTAATTTAGGAACCCATTTAATTTATTATGCTTAACACTGCACTGGGCAAAGTCCATCAATTTTCACGTGACATTTTAAAGTGGTAATTTCTTCTTTCAATTGATCTCTGTCTCCGAGTCATTCAACATAGATGACAAAGAAATGGTAATTAACAATCATTATATGTATAGCAAATCAAAGTGTTTTGAAATGGTCACCAGTTTGAATGCTGAATGCAATTTATTCTATGGTGTGCAACTTTTGCGCCACCCTGTATATTTAGTATAAATAGAAAAAAAATCCATGTTTTAATTCTCTCAAGAATTAATTACAATTTATAGTAATATCCAATTCATGTACATTTTATAAATTTAAATTTTGAGGTAGAATTGGAACTATGAAACAGACTTTCACCCCATGTAGTCTGCTTGACTGCTTCATATTCATAACATACTTGAATCCCTCATTTGCCTGGCAACAAGTTTTAAATGTGTAATAATTTTTCAGGATGAAAAATATGAGTAGCAAAATGAAATTTTTATACAACTTGTTTTTTAAATTCTTTAATGTTTAGCACAACCTGAAAACTTTATTAAGTGGAATTTTTCACACTTTCAAGTTTTTGAAGCGCCCACCCCCCTACCTCTTTATGCATACGATATTATTCATCTGTTCCTCCCTCTGTATCATGTACTCTCATTTGGAGTTTTTAAGAGCACTTGAAGGCTCACCCAGTTTACTGATGTTAACAGCACATGACAAGTCCAGTTAAACTAACTATAACAAAGAGCAGTCAGAAATTTATTTTTACTTCTAAGTATTCAAGTCTTAGATCAGGTACAATATACATTTGGAGATCTTCAGACAAACTTGGAACTTTATGACAACTTGAATCAAGACCAACATCTTGAAATTTAAAATATCCAGGACACTTGAAGGTCAAGCTCCAATCTAGAATCACAAAGTACTATTCAGCCTTAGTAATGAATATGATATTTGTCCAAGTGAACACAACTGTGAATATAACCAATACCATTAGGAAAATGCTTCACTTCCTGGGCCTAATTTACAAAAACTTAACACTTCATTAATCTAAATGCATGCAGTTTTCAATCATTCATTTCAAAGAATTTCTGATAATGCAACTTCTAACATGAAGATACACTATAAATTAAGCTGTATTCAGGGACATTAGTAAAATAATTTATTTATTATTAATAATAATAATAAAACCTAAAGCTTAAGGGCCAAATTAAATAAAATAAATAGACCAGCTTCACAATTATTTACGTCATTGTAAAACCAATGTATTTATTTCACTAATAAAGGTTATTCAGTTTAATTCAAATACCTATGAATAAAGATATAATAAAATATGTTAGCAAATTACAAATTATTAGTGTTAGAAACATTATCTGACATGATGAAGATGGCATTAAAATTAACCAAATATGACAGTAGGTGACCCTCCTCATTTCATATCTATTCTATAACCTTTTAATGCCAACCTCTGCCTCATGGCAACATGAGCTTGACAATCAATTTTGAGCCTTACAATCTGAATACAGTCAAATATCTAAAATCTGAACTCCCAAACTTATGAAACTATCAAAAATCTGAAGCAAATGAGTCAACAAGGCAATTCAGAGAGAGATCCAGGAATTAAAAGAAGAACTTAGCCTATGGGTGAACTGCAACAGTGAGGCACCTGTAGTCCATCAGATGACTGACAATGAGATTGTTAATATGGTTTTGAAACCAGAAGATGAACATGATAAAAGTGATAATGAGTCAATGACAGTGAAGCTATAACAAGCGCTGTTGCAACCCTTTTGAACTGCAAAAAAAGCCTATTCTGCGAAACTTGAGGCCACTTCCAAAGCTTGTTGTTGAAAATAGTGACCCTAAATAGAATTTCTGTGATGAATCAGAAGTTTGTATAAATTGTTTAAAATTAATTAATTAAACACGCAAAACCTGAAGAATTATTCAGACTGCCAGAAGCAATACGACTACTTCACCTGACATATCCCCAGAAAAAATTCCAAGAAAATGTACTGAAATGGATAAAGATATTCAATGAGAAGATCTTAATGCAACTTTGGAGCAACTTCATGTTACCCTAGTGAAATTACGTAAGTAACTAGCTATTAATGTGCGTACAGATAATGCATTTTCATATGGTCAGCTGAAATTTAATTCAGATATAGTTGTCTTATACCTAATACATATATATATGAAATTATCTAAACAATATACTTCAGTTCAGAAATTCAGATTGTTGCCACTAGTCATACTTATATTTATTAATTAATTGTACTTCAAATATTTTTCAGATGCCCTGAGCAGTGGAAGCAGATCAAAGGCAGTTTCACAAAAATACAAAAAAGCTTCAACCTCCCTCAAGAGGAAGTTGGAAACTGCATTTGCCACTGAAGTTCAAGATGTTGGTGAGCCACTGAGTAAACAGCATCTCAAAGAAGCAGATTTGGAGAGGTAAGAAACTAAAAATAATTAACGAGATGACTTTGAACTATTAATGTATGTATGTAAATACCTGTATATAGGTACAGTATTATAGGTTGTCATGTTTGGATATGTATGTAGACATTAGCTATATTTCCTAAAATGTGACATCATCCCATATACTAAATATACTGGTATTGTTCAAATTCATGAAGTACAGTACTTCCTTAATTCTTGAATAATATAAATCATGTACTCACATCCTTAATATTGTACAAGACTTTAAATCCACATCATCGTACAAAAGGAGGCTTCAGATACTTACACACTCACCATTTCCTATTTCTAGGACAATGGATTTGTTTGGTGCAACCAGATACATGGTTGACAAAGCCAGACATTTGAAACATACATTTGGTATTATGCCACAGATTCCTATCTACAGTAAAGCAAGAAAACTAACTGAAGATATAATCTCTGAAATAAAGGAATTCCATGAAGATGATGAAGTCAGTCGTTTGTGTGCAGGGAAATCTGATTGTGTTAGCATAAGAAATAAAGATGGTGAAAAAGAGTACAAGCAAAAATGTCTATTACTAGGAAATTTAAAAGAATTATATTCAAAATATAAAGAAAACAATGATAATAGCATAGGGTTTTCTACCTTTACCAATATGAGGCCTAAATGGTGTGTAATTGCTGGAGGCAAAGGAACCCACTCAGTTTGTGTTTGCACCCACCACCAGAATCCTAAACTCATGGTGTCAGCAATTGCAGAGAAAAACTTAACCTATTACACACTTATGGAAAAAAGTGTGTGATATAAATTCTTCTACATGCATATTACATGGATGTTGAGAATGTCCTGGTAGCATAGGCATATTTAATTTCTTAAATACTATACCTTCCTTGACAAGCAGAGATTCTGTCGAATATGTTCAGTGGACTAATACAGATAGATCAACATTGGAAACTCATATAGCTTTCCAGATGAATTATTGAACACCTTTCAGAAAACATTTTTCTCTTACTAGGGACCACTACATTGCAAAAAGCCAGAGTCAGTATTTGAAGACTATGAAACAGAATCTTCACTGTGATGAAATACTTGTGCCAGGGGATTTTGCAGAAAACTATTCATTCTTCACTCAAGATGAACCACAAAGTTTTCACTGGACAAATGACCAGGTGACCCTCCATCCATTTGTGGTGTATCGCACGAAGGATGAGAAATTAATTCATACTAGTTACTGTATTATTAGCGATTGTCTTGAGCACTCAACATCAGCAGTTCACACTTTTCAGCAATATTTAATGAAGGATATTAAACAGAAATTCCCCAACATACAAAAAGTAATTTATTTTTCTGATAGGTGTGGAGGCCAATACAAAAACAAATATAATTTCAGCAATCTATGCTATCATGAACAGGATTTTGGTGTGAAAGCCGAGTGGAATTTCTTTGCCACAAGTCATGGGAAAAAATGCTTGTGATGGTACTGGAGGAACTATGAAAAGAGTTGTAGCAAAGGCTAGTGTGCAACATACTGATACTGGTCATATTCTAACACCAAGAGCTTTCTATGATTTTTGCACTGAACACTTTAATTCAATTATTTGTTTGTATGTTACAAAGGAGGAGGTTCATGCAGATAAATTCAATCTTTCTAGTAGGTTTAATGAAGCTTTACCTGTTAAAGGTACACAGGGTTTCCACAGGTTTGTACCAGAGTCAGAAAACCTAATACAAGCTTATCAGACATCTGATTCTGATAATTGTAAATTGTTTAGAATAAGTACTGGGGCTGAACCAGATAGAGACAGTCAACTAGTTCAAAAAGATAAATATCAAATTGGCCAGTATGTTGCCTGTAAATATGATGATAAAGTTTGGTTTGGAATTATTTTAGACACTTCAGAAGAATATGGTGATTATAAAATCAGTTTCCTCACCTCATCAGGATCTACCACTCAGTATTATTTTCTGATGAAAGAGGATGTTTGCTGGATAAACAAAGTGATATGATTTCTATCATGATGACACCAAATATCAAGCCTGGTATTAAGATTATTTACTCCTTCAATCCAAAGCAAGTTCAAGAACTTGGTGGGAGTTTGGAACCAAAATAGGATAAAAATCTGTTGAAAATTAACTATATATAAGCT
Organism: Bathynomus jamesi; assembly: GCA_023014485.1. Classification (NCBI taxonomy): domain Eukaryota; kingdom Metazoa; phylum Arthropoda; class Malacostraca; order Isopoda; family Cirolanidae; genus Bathynomus; species Bathynomus jamesi. The sequence continues at coordinate 120,560 of JAJOZX010011437.1, forward strand.
TAGGTAGATAGATTATTAGCATTAAGAATTATGCACCATGTGTAAATTGCAATGTATTAATTACCTAACAGCTTACATGAATTTGTAAAAAGTAGTTAAATAAAAGTAGCCAAATGTTTGAAATCTGTAACTACCTATTTTACATGCAAATACAGTGAGGCCTGCATAACGAACGCCTTAAATAGCAAAATTTTTGCTTAATGAATTACCTCCATAAGGCTCCATTGATTTAATAATGATTTTACCTTGCAGAACAAATTGGTAACGAAAAATGTAATAACACATTTTCTGTTCAGTTGGAGGGTTGGTAGCGTCGTGAGCAGTTGTGTACAACACAATTGCTCGCTATTAAATTTTAATTTATTAGCTTTATAAGTGTATAAAAACGTGTAGTCATGGCCCCTAAAAGACCTTCATCATCTGCTAATGCTCAAAGAAATCCAGGAAAACTATCAGTCTCAGAGAAGCAGGACATTATTAAAAAAGTGAATCTGGAATGAGCACCAAAGATCTTGCTGCTGAATATGGATGTCTGCCAGTATAGTTTCGACAATTTTTAAGAAGGAAGAAATTATGAAAACTAAAGTAAGTGATGCTACAAGTAGACTTATTAAAGGAAGGAAGCTATTGCTGAAATGGAGAGAGTTTTACTGATATGGATTAGAGAAAAGGAAATGAAGGGGAATCCATTACAAGGCATTCATTAGTGACAAGGCAGTGCAAATATATGAACAAATTAAGGAATCCCTTCCAGCATCAGTTGAAAGATATGACTCATTCAATGCAAGTCGTGGGTGGTTTGAAAATTTCAAGAGAAGGTCAGGAATTAAGAACATTTATAAGGCATGGTGAGGCTGCAAGTGCTGAT